>KV454012.1:668009-691238 GCA_001661245.1 Pachysolen tannophilus NRRL Y-2460
TTAAAAAAAAAAAAAAAAAAAAAATCAAAAAAAAAAGCAAAAAAAAAAAAAAATACATACAATTGGTAAAAACAAAAACTCCCCTATTCATAATAAAAAGCCTTAACGTTTCAATCAAAGGAATTCATGGATTGATGGATGAAACCTCCATAAATGCCACTGAACCAAAAAAGTAAAAAAAAAAAAAAAGATAAATAAATAACAGAAAAGCAAACAAAACAAAACAAATAAAAAAAAATCAAATCAAAAAAAAAACAACAGAAAATCAATAAACTCAACGCAACATAACATGAATCAAAAAAAAAATCATGATGAACACAAAGAAATGAAAACAGTAAACAAAAAAATGAAAATGTAAAGAACTAAAATGCATATATTTTAAAAAACAAATATTTATTCTCAATGTTTACCTCCTAAAAAAGTTGGTTTAGGTAAAGAAATTGCTGAAGGAGATGAATAGTTAAATGAGTTACCTGCATATGCGTCACCAGTTTTGATCCTTGACGTTGAAGAAACAGATATATCCGATGTATGTGGTCGTTGACCATGATAATAGTTATAATTATTACCGTTATTATTATTTCCACCTTCTTTTTTCTTTGTAGTTGAGTTTTCATCACTATTACGACTAAAAGAATATGAAGAGTCAGAACTTGAAACAGAACTTCCACCTCCATTTAATAAAGACATCAAATCATTTGAAGCCTCTTCTTTTGTATTTTTATAATTTTTCCGTAATGTTGCTCTATTTTTATGAGAATCTTTGTTATTACCAAAATTTGGTTTTTCTCCATTAGGTAACAGTTGAACAGAATATTCATTTTCCTTTTTAAGATAAACATTGTTGTTACCTTTAGATATAGACTTTTTCCTTTGATGAACGTTATTATTATTATTATTATTATTATTATTATTGTTATTGTTATTGTTATTGTTATTGTTGTTGTCATTTACAGAGCCAAAATCGGGGGAAGACCCATTCGGTAACCTTGGTTTTTGTGAATTCACTGATGATGACGATGGAGACCTTTTACTTCTTGGCCTCTTATCATTATAACCGTACCCATGTCCATTACCGTTATTGGAAGGATTACTACCAAAATTAACCTGAACCACAGGCGGTGGAATCGCTATAGGTGGAGGCCTGCTACCATTTTTGTTGTTATTACTATTAGAGCTACCACTTGAACTCACTGACCTTTTATTATTATTATTATTATGATTATGACCTGAAGCAACTTTCGAATTCGTCAACGGCGGCGAACCCAGCTGAGACTTCTTCTTCGAACCTGGAGGTGAAGACTTATTTGAACCAATATTATTATTATTATTATTATTATAACTATTTGCCATCACCTATTATTTATATTATTTATTATTTATTTATCTGGTATTTAAAATTTTCCTATGTTATAAACACTATTATATCACTCTTAACACTATTGTAAACTTTTTCAAAACTAGATGTATATTTCATTTGAAGAAACAATAAATATATGATTTAATCTTATTACTATCTCTAAATAATACTATTTGATTACAGTATTAAATATTAATATATTAATTATATTAAATAAATTAAATATATTAATATTCGTATAAAAGAAATAAGAAATAGAAATAGTCAAGGTTTCCCATCCATCAGGTCAGTCAGTCAGTTTTTTTTTTCTTTTCTTTCTTTTTTCCTTAAAACAGAAAATCCACAAAATATGCGTTGCGCTATTGACACGTGTAGGAGAAGAAAGTTCTGGGCCTGGGAATTAGCAGAACAAAGCGGGAACCTCCGATTTTGGGCGGAACAATTTTGGCTGAACACTGAGGGCGGCTGGCGGATGGGCGGGAAAGAAAATCTATTTGGCGGAAGCCACCGCCCAAAAGGTGGTAGAGACTCCTACTCTCTTACCCACCCACCTACCTACCTACCTACCTGGGGGAAGTACATATAAGAAGTAATTACAATAGCAACTAACTAACTACAAGAGCGATAACGCCAAAGATTTTTTTTTTTTTTTTTTTTAGCAAAATGTATTTATTACAAAGAATGAATTTTTAAGCTATATGAGTATGAAATCGTTTAATAGATTCTGAAAGCTGGACCCATGGTAGATTTAATAACCAAGGAACCAACATTTTGCCAGTTTTTCTTTAATAAAGAGACTAAAAAGTTTGAAGACATTAAAACTTGGTTAACCAAGATATCTTCTTCCATCTCAACGTTACCAACAGCAACAGCTAAACATAAAACTTTTTTCAATTGGAACTTGATGGTAGATTTAACATCGTTAACTTTTTGGTATAAATCATCATTATGAGAAACTGGAGTTGGGAATTTACCAGCTTTTGATAATTGAGGACCTAATAATCTTGGAACTTGCTTGATTAAAACATCAGAAGCAACAAAAGCATTATATTTCTTTGCCAATTTCTTAATCAATTTCTTGTTCTTGTTTAATTTTTTCAAATCTTCAACTGACATAGCATCAATACCTAATGATTTAGCTCTATCAACATCAAAAGCATCACCAAAGATACAAATAGTCATGTTTGGTCTTGGAACTTGAGGTAATTTTAAAGTACCAGAGAAACGCTTATCTCTTTGAGGATCATAATTCTTTAAACCAACTTGTAATTCAACAGTTTCTAAAAAGTTTCTCTTCTTAGTTTCAGAAGAGTACTTTAATAACTCTTGAACGTTTTCACGAACAGTACTGGTAGCTAACTTGGACATCTTTGCTATCTAAAATATATCGTCTCCCTAAAGAATAGGTAATACCTTAAATTGGTTGATTCGACGAAGATAGAGATTTAAATAAATAAAAAAGGCAAAAAGGAAAAAGGAAAAGAAAAAAAAAAAGAAGAAAAATTTTTTAAAACAACAAAGTGTAAAACACTTGAAAAGAACTACTAACTTTCCAAAAGGATATGATACTCATAAAAATTTTTTGCGTGAAAAATTATTTAGGTGAGGTCACATGAGCACAAACAGCCATACACCACAATTGCCTGCTTTTTCTCCTGACATAGGGCTCTACCCTAATATAAAGTTCAAATAAGTTCTCTTCGTGGTGTGCGGATGCAAAAGAGAAAAAGGCAAAAAAAAAAAAAGAAAAACACAAATTACTTAAAACGGACATTGATATTGGTAAACACTACCTAAGTTGAAGAGTTTCTTCTTCGTTTCCTTTTTGGGGTATTTGATATTTGAATGGACGACCTTTGTTTTATACCTCTTTTAAAACCAAAGTTGAGTGAAGTTGGTGGTATTAAAGATTGATTAACAGTTTTGTTTTTCTTTTTTCGAAAGTGTTGTTTGTAATATATATGCTAGAATGATAATGATGCTTCAGATAAACAATAGGAATTTGTTTCACCGAAGCAATGGAGATATAATATTTAAACTGGTAGTTTCTGCTAAGTTTTATTCGTCATCTTCATCTTCATCATCTGCATCTTCACATAGATGGCTTAATAGGGCTAATTCTGATCATTATACTAGGGAAGCTAAGCTGAAAAATTATAGATCAAGAGCAGCATTTAAGTTACTTCAGATTAATGAGAAATTTAAGATTTTTAATAATAAAGTTCCAATGAATGTTGTAGATTTAGGATTTGCGCCTGGAGCGTGGTCTCAAGTTGCACATGATAAGACAAATATTAAAAGCATAATATTAGGAATTGACATACTTCCTTGTAAACCTATAAAAGGAGTGAGTGCAATGCAAGCGAATATCTTATCGAAACAAACACATGAAAATATTAGAAAATTTTTTGCAGAAAAGGTTAGCTCGGCAGATGAAGAGTTGATAAATGATTTCCAATCGGTGGAACAAAAATCCTATATTGAAACTGAATTAGAAAGAAATGTTACAACTAATGAAAATGATAGTAATATAGAGAATGGGAAATATTTAGATGAAAAGAATAAAGTGGTAGCTTTGACGCGGCAACCAATTGATGTGGTAATTAGTGATATGTGCGCACCTTTTTATCAAGAAACAGGTTTTTGGAATCAGACTACTAACTTGCCTTATTATAGGATGAGCAATACAACGGGACTAGCTATTAGAGATCATTTGATGAGTATGGTAAGTAAACAAAAAATAACTTGAAGAAGCAGAAAAAGAAAGATTTTACCAAGACAAGCCAAAGATTGATTTCTAACACAAAATATAGGATTTATGTGATGCTGCTTTGATATTAGCAATTGATTTGTTAAAACCAAAGGGCTCATTTGTATGCAAGTTCTACACGGGTAAGGAAGATAAATTGCTAGAGAAAAGATTGAGCAAAGTTTTTTCAAAAGTCAATAGATTCAAACCAGATGCTTGTAGACTTGAATCAAAAGAATGTTATTTTGTTTGTTTGGATAAGAAAAAAAATGTTGATAAAATTGAGGTTTTCAAAAATTGAATTAGGTGATTTGAGTGATGTAAATAGATAAAAAAAACATTCGATTAACAATTATAAAAACACAATTAGTACAAAAGTAAACATTATGTTTTGAAAAAATGAGTCTTGTCCAGATTCTTTTTTGAAATATATATATATATATATTTATATATTTTTTTTTTTTTTTTCATTTTTTATTTTTCCAATATTCTATTTCAACTTTCAGTAGCTTCTTCTTCTTCCAGAGCTTCTTCTTCCTCTTCTTGTTCTTCATGATCTTCTTGTTCTGCTACTTGTTCTGACAGTGGAACAAGTTCAGCCTCATCTACAAGATCTTCAGCTGCTTTATCATTATCATCAATGTCAATTAAATCGCCGTTTTTTGTTGGGAAAATGTCACTATCTTGACCAGGCATACACAACCTATCAGCCAACAGTTTCTTGTCTTCAGCAATTAATCTTTCTTTCCATTCAGCAACAGTTGCATCAATTTGATCATTTGAATAACCATAGGCCAACGATAAAATAGTAGCTTCAGGTAATCTATTGTTCAATTTTAACAATTCAAGTAAACCATTTAAATCATTTGCTTGTAAATATGAAGCAAACGCTATATTATATTTACCTTGTTTTATAGAATTTTCAGCTAATTTTTTCAATCCAACAACATTGTTTGAAGATGTATACATTAACAATAAAGATTCATAATCTTTTGCCTTCTCATATCCTTCAATTGCTAACGGTATATTCCAACTTTTTAAAGCGGTATCAGCCAAGACTTTCCATTTATGTTCAGCTTGATCTGATTTAATAATTTCATGAGCTTTCTCTAAATCACCTACTTCAATTGCCAATTCAAATTTTTGTTCATGATCATTTGTTAAATCTAAAGCTAATTCTTTATATCCTTGATTTTCCAAAAATCTTGCAATTTTAGTTCTTTCTTCCAGAGGTATTGAAGGTAATAACTCATTTGCTTGTTCTAAATCACCTCTTAAAACTATTGTTTGATATTCTAATACTGTTAATGATAAATGATATGATGAAACGTATATATCTTTATCCGCAACGTAAACTCTATTATCTCTTGGTAAATATCCTAACAAATACATTGTTTTATCAAAATGAGCAATATTGTATACAGTACCACCAACAAGATAATTCAATCTATTTGCACTTGATGTATAAACAAAAACATCTCCTACCCATTTACCACTTGTAATTGAATCATTTACATCTGACAAGACATCAAAAGCTTGTTCAACACCTTCTTCAGGATCATGAGTACCATTTTCAATTGCTTCTTGGAAAATTTCTCTTTCAAATTTTAAGGCAAATGCAGAATCATTAGAAACAATCAAAACCAATTCACCAGATTCTGACCAAATAACATCATTTGCTTCAACATCAACTCTTCTAATCAATAAACCAGATTCCCAATCATGGAATGAAACAAAACCTTCTGATTTGATGGCTAATAATGTACCACCAAAGATTTTATCTGCAGAATATAATAAATCTAATCCGCCATTTGTCTTTTCTTTAAAATTTTTAAAAATTTTAACAGATGATGTAGATTCTCTAACAGCGAAAAAATTTGAATCTTGTGCCCATACAAAATCCAAGGCATTACCATAAGATTTATTCCTCCATGCCAATGCTGTATAGATAATATATTCACCATCACCTGTTACTGTAACAAATCTACCATTTGGTGAATGTTTTAAAGAAGTTGGAAAAATTTCTACAGTTCCCAATTCTTTCTTTGGTAATGGAATAATTTCACCATCTTCTACTGATACTGTATCTGATTGTTTAATTACAGATGTATAAATATCTGATTGTTTGGACCATATGATTTTACCTGTTGGGTCCATTGATAATGCTGGTTCTTCATTACCCATTTGTAAAACAACATTACCAGCATCGAAACCAAACGCAATTAAATTACTTCCCTTTCTTGAAGCAACACACCAAGCTCTTTCCATACCATAATTTAATGATTTTTCTAATTTATAAGTATTTGCATTCCAAATTTTAATTGTTGCATCTTCAGAACCAGAAATAATCAATGGTAATTCTGGATGAAATATAGCAAATGAAACATTTGCCAAATGACCTTCCATAGTGGCAATACATGCTTTAGTTTGATAATCCCATACTTTAATGGTTCTATCATCAGAAGCAGTAATAAGATAAGGTTTATCAGATTGAGGATAATATTCAACATAATTAACACCTTTTGTTTCATGAGCCACCAAAGTGAAATTTGGTACAGAAGAACCAAGAGACCAAATTTTAACTGTTCTATCAATACAAGCAGAAGCAAAAGTATTTGGATCTTTTGGATTAAAAGCCAAACACATAATATAATGTTGATGTCCTTCAAATACTTGTTCTAATTTCCAATTATTTTCAAAATTCCACATCTTAATAGTTAAATCATCACTAGTAGTTAAAACATATGGCCTTGTTGGATGAACAACAATTGCCCTAATATAATCAGGATGTGCTTCAAATTGAGTAACTTTTTCTCCAGTATTATAATTATAAACTCTAATTTGGAAATCATCAGCACCAACAATAATCCAATTTTTCCTAGCAATAAAACGACCTGTTCTTACAGGAACATCACATACATCAATGCTTTTAACCTTGGCGCCCGTATCATACGCCCATATTTCAAGCTTCCCCGAGTATAAAGTAGTCAAAATCCATGGTTCAGTAGGATGGAAATCTATACCTTTAACACGATCCGAACGTGCACTAAAATGTTTCTAGTCAAAAATAAATAATATAAATTAAAATTAAAATTAAATTAATTTTAATTTTATTTTTTTTTGTTAGTTTGAAAATGAATTGACACAATTAAAAACATAAACTTACTTTAATATCTAACTTCATGATATATGAAAGTAAAGATCTTTAATATTTCACCGTTCTTTCTTTAACTTTCTTTATATATATATATATATATATATTAGTTAACCGCCGTTACACTTGTTTAAAAAAAAGACAACAATCAAGTTTTTTTAATGGAATTTCGAATTGAACAAATCGAGAATTGAGGTTTGCGGACACGACCACTTTTGTCTTTTTTTTATTTTTTGTACAATGGAAAAATTGGTCAAAGGAGCAACAGATCTATCTAAAAAATATATATATATATATATATATATATATATATGTTTAATTAAAGATAATAATATATTGTATATCAGTAATTTTATTTGAATATTATAGTTGAATTAAGTTATCTAGCATTATGTGGTTATTTACTTGGTGTATGTGAATAAAATTAAATTGATCAATATATATATATATATATATATTGTTATTGTTTTGTATGGCATGATTGCCTCTTTATATTGTTAAATTACTAACTAAATAAATTAACTAATACATTGTTGTGAATTAGTCCAAGATATTTTATCATCGCTTGGTTTATGGAATAAGCATGCCAAATTGTTGTTTTTGGGTTTGGATAATGCGGGAAAGACAACGTTATTACACATGTTAAAGAACGACAGGTTGGCAACTTTACAACCAACATTACATCCTACTTCAGAAGAATTGGCTATTGGATCTGTTAGATTCACTACATTTGATTTGGGTGGTCATCAACAGGCAAGAAGACTTTGGAAGGATTATTTTCCTGAAGTCAATGGTATTGTCTTTTTAGTTGATGC
This sequence comes from Pachysolen tannophilus NRRL Y-2460, assembly GCA_001661245.1. Classification (NCBI taxonomy): domain Eukaryota; kingdom Fungi; phylum Ascomycota; class Pichiomycetes; order Alaninales; family Pachysolenaceae; genus Pachysolen; species Pachysolen tannophilus. The sequence goes on from KV454012.1 coordinate 676,088, forward strand.
AGCTGATTCGGAAAGATTTGAAGAATCAAAAGCAGAATTGGATGCATTATTCCAAATTGATGAATTGAAAAAAGTTCCATTTTTAATCTTGGGTAATAAGATTGATTCAGTTAGGGCTGTTAGTGAAAATGAATTGAGACAAGCCTTGGGTTTATATTATACTACTGGTAAAGATAGAAGTTCAGTAGATGAAAATCAAAGACCTGTTGAACTTTTCATGTGTTCAGTTGTTATGAGACAAGGTTATGGTGAAGGTTTCAGATGGTTATCTCAATTTATTTAAATAAAGAAAAAAAAAAAAAAAAAAAGAATTTCTAAAATACAAAAATTAAGAAAACTGAAGTCAATTGCAATTGAAAAATCATTTTCTATTATGAATAAAAAAAGGTGAGTTCAAAAAATATTTTTCACTTTTGTATTTTTAGATAGTCAGCCTAATATTTTTTGAATTCACCTTTTATATTTGTTTTTTTTCCTTTGAAAAGAGATTTTTATTTTAATTTTTTTTTTTCTTTCTTCCTTTCTTTTGCGAATACATTTTATCAACTAGTATAATTAATTATAATTATATCATCTATAAAACATAACATAACGTAACATAACAAAAAAAAAATAAAACATTTTAAGATCTTCTCTTTTTGGAATCACCATCTCTATCACCACTTCCACCAAATCTTTTCTTTTGTCCCTGTTTAGCAAAATAATCCTTTTTACGTTCTTTTTCTTTTTGTGCTCTAAGCTCATCTTCTTTGGCAAATTTTTTCAATTTTTCTTTAAATTTCTCTCTTTTTTGTTTATTTCTCTTTTCATCTTTATGATTCTTAATTGTTGATATTGTCTGAATTAAAGATCTAGCCTTCTTCTCATCACCATTCAATACTACTGCTCTTTTTTGCATATAAGTGGTCTTCTTTTGAGGCTTCATTTGATGAATTTGAGATTTAAATGGTAAATCAGCTTGAATAGATTTTGGAACTCTTAATGGATTAAACCTTCTTTCTACTCTTTCAATCTTAGAATATTGACTGTTTGCATCCATTTGTGTCTCTATACCGTTTTCATGTCTTATTTGACCAGTTAATCTCATACCTTTCCAATCAGTTTTATCCTCTAATAATAAAGAAGTAACAGGATTATAAAATTTCTTAACTTGAACAGGGTACCATGTACGTAAAATAATAATATCACTTAACAATATCTTATCTTCAAATGTAGCCCTGAAATGACCTTCTGGTTTTGATAATGCTCTCTTAATTTCACCACGAATACCACTAACAGTCTTAATTGATGCACCTTCAAATTTGGCAACTTCTAATGCAGTAGAAAACATATCCTTGATGAATGCTGTATTACGGAATATCTTATATGGATAACCAACTAATTTTAATTTTTTAACAATTTCAGTTGATGAATTCAAATCCTCAACTACACCAGTTGCTGCAATTCTAAAACTCCCAGTAGTCTGAGTATTAGCAACAACTTGAACACCACAGAAAGTCGTATTAGGCGCAACAAGTGGACCATAAAATGTACCATTACAATAAGCATGTTCCGGGGTATATTTCAACATCCTGGTTCTTGTTCTCGAATCAGTGGTAGTATATATAGGTAAAGTTTGGAATCTTCTCCAACCTAATGATAAAATTAATGGATCATTGGATTTGAGAATCTTCTTGTGCCATCTATGTTTTCTTATACGGACATTTAAAAAACCGAACCGTTCTTCAGTTGATAATAATCCACCAACAATAATTGGATAAACTGGGTTTAAATTCTCAATAAACTCTTTTGGTAAATTGTTGAAAGTTAATTTGACATAAGACCCACTCTTGAAGCCTTCAATTTTATTTCTTGTAAGTTCATCCATTTCTTCCAATTCTTTCTTATTGATTTCCAATTGCTTTGACATTTTGGCTTTTTGCAAATCATACCACGTGTCATGCTCTTCTCCATTGAAATCATCACCTTCTCCAAAACCTTCCTCGGCTTCAAATTGTAACAGTAATTGTTCCTTTTTCTTGGCATTCAAAGCTCTTTTCTCCTCAATCGGTAAAGAAGGATCAATTTCATCTTCCTCAGAACTATTATCTCCTTCTTCTTCTTCAGCATCGAAATCTGGAAAATCCTCCTCATCTTCATTCTCCTGATTTTGTTCTTCTTCATCGGCAGCACCACCTTCACCATTTTCTAAATCTTCAAAATCACCATAGACATCATCATCATCATCTTCTTCTCCATCATTATCTTTATCCTCAGCATCTCCATCATCGTCGCCACCTTTCTTAATCTTTGGAGCAACAAAGAATCTTGATTTAATTTCATTAAAGGCGTCCTGCCTGTTTTCACCTTCCCATTTTGATTTCAACTCGTCTAGTTTGTACATAGGCTGAAAATGGTCTAAATCTTCATCAGTTTTATCACTTGGCTCCTTTTTTTGGAAAAAATCCTCCAGTTCTTCTTCTGCTTCTTCTGATAGCAGTTCATCGTTTGATAATTCATCTTCTTCTTGTCTCCATCTCTTGATGACATCATTTGGGTCTATATTATTCAAATAAAGTAATTCGTTTAAATCCCATTTTCTTTTAACGTTATGAGAATTTTGTAATTTTGAACCCATCAGCTTCCAATCATTTTCCTCATTTAAATCATCCAATTCTGAATCTGAATAAAATTCATAATTTTCATTTTCTTCAAGGTGTGAGTTATCAAAGTTGATGTCAACAAGTTTTCTTTCCAGTTCATTTTCATCATCATCGTCAATGTTATAATTCACTTGTGCATCATCGTCATCTTCTTCTTCTTCATTGTCTGAGAAATTTTCATTTTCATCAGCCTCAGTTATTGGTTTTCCGTAAACTCTTGGTTTTCTTAAAGTCTTTCTACCAGAATCAAAATTGTGAGAATTTTCTTCTTCCTCTTCTTCTTCTTCTTCTTCCAATTCTCCTAGTAATCCTTGTTCATCTTGTTCAATTTCCTGTCCATTGTCATTTAGTTCTTTTGAATTACTAAATAATTTTAATCCAGATTGGTAATTTCTATTCAGTAAGTTTGAAGCATTTTGTAAATCAACAACTAATTTTTCTCCAATTCCTTTTAATTCACCATTTTCATTATTAAAACTTTCTTCTTTCCCCACATCAATGTAGACTGCATCTTTATCGATCAATACACCATGAACATCTGACATTGGTGCATAAATGATTTTTTGTTTATCCTCTAATCTTTTTCTTGCTCTTCTTATTTTAGGAATAGTTTCACCATTTTGTTCAGAAATTTTTGCTTGTTCTCTTTCCAATTCTTCTAATTTTTGTTCAAAATAAGGTGTTGGACAAGGATCTGGTAATTTTTCAACTGAAGAAACTGTATAATCACCAACACCTGCTAAATGAACTCTTGCATTTTGAAAAGGTAATGAAGTACCTCTTAAATAACCATATATGGCAATTTTTCTATCACAAATTGGATTTTTTTCTATTAATGCTGGATGTGTTAAGTCTGTAACTCTATCACATAATAAATATGGATGTTCATTTCTCCATTGTAAAGGTCTAAATTTCATTACACTTAAAAATCTTGTTAAATTTAAAATTTCTCTATCTGGATATCTACCATTCATTACACCAGAAAGGTAAAATAATTTAGCACCTTGATAAACTTCAGTCCAAAATCTATGTTTCAATTTTTTTTTAGATGTTCTTAAAGTAGCTTGTGATTTAAATAAATCTAAATGTGTTGCAACACCTAATACTCTTGGCATACCATGATGTTGAGCAATATTTAAAAATTCCATTGTTTCCATTTCTAAACCAAAATTCCCATCAATCATCAATAAAACCAAATCAGCAATCTTGGCAATATCAATCATCGAATTCAAATCATTTGTAACTTCAATAAATGTTAATCTTCTTCTTTTCCCACTAACTACTGTTATTGGACCTTTTACTTCAGTTAAACTTGTCTTTGTTAATCTTCTAACTAAAGATTTAATTAACGTAGTCTTACCAGTCCCTGGAGGCCCCACAACAGCAACAATCACCGGCGGTGGATCATCATCAGGAGTACGATTCACCATTGGAACATGTAATCTTGATTCTGTCTTTTCACTTGATCTCTTGGCCATCCTCTCTAATTTCTTTGGAGCGCTAACGGCAAAAGCCTTTGCATTATACCCCTGAGAATGCAATTTTTTCTTAGCAGTCTGTTTATTAGAGTCGGCGCTTCTATGCGCCTTGTTAGACTGTTTGGACTCCATTCTCTAATAATCAAGTGAAAACCTCTAATTCTACCTTAACAGACTCTTTATATAAGTTATCACTAATTAAATAAATAAATAAATAAATATATACCTCTTGTTTTGTTTTCCTCCTATACAAAGAAAATTTTTAAAAAATAAAAAAAAAAATTTTTTTTTTCTTTTTAATTAGTTAAAGTACGCAGAGAAGACTTTAAAAAAACGTAAGTGCGTACCACTTAAGGAGCGCAGAATATACCCTTAAGTGCGGTACACATTTAAAAAATTTGAAATTCCAAATGTGTAACGCTGTTGCGTATCCTCAATTTTCTACAAGCGCGTACCGTTTTTTAGCGAAATTTTTCAAAAAAAAAAAAAAAAAATTTTTTTTTTTAAGGTTTCACAGTAGTAAATAATAATTTTAGAGATTTCATATACCAAAATGGGTATTAATTTATTTATTTTATATTTTATAGCTGCTGTTAAAGTGTTAAAGTGTTAAAGTGTTAAAAGTTTTTGAGATCATTTTCATAAATTTTACCGTTGTTGTTGTAATTTAAAGGTGAAATTTTTTAATTTTTTAATTTTTAATTAATTGATATTATCAATTTCTTTCTTTTTTTTTTTTGAATTGGGAGGGGGGTTTTCTTTTTTTTTTGATTTGGGTTTCTTTTCCCCCAGGAAAATTTGCATTATGGTTAAGCATTCTAGTATGGGTCATATACCGTTTTTTTATTATAGGAATAAGAAAATAAAGAGACTTTTAACTCTTGTAGTGATAGGGCTTGTATTGGTATTTTCTATAATTGGGCTTCAAAAAAAAAGTAATGAGCCTTCAAGGAAATCGTTAAGATATGTTGATACTATAAATCAAAAACAAAAAGATCGATTGGCTAATATAGCTGATGGTGATACTATTCCACAAAAATCTGAAGATACTTATAAACCAAAATTACTTTCTGAAATGAAGTTGGATGATTATAAGAAAGAATTGAAGGAATTTCAAACAAAACATTCATATTTAAATTATGTTGAAGCTACTGTAGAAAGATATTTAAAAGAAAATCCAATAGCAACAGATCAATTTTATAAAAGTAATAGTGATTTTTATTCAAGAATTTTTAAATTAATTTTAAATAATAAACCAAATTTAAAACCATTGGATAAATCTAGATATTCGAAACTTAAAGTTGGAGATCATTCAATGGAAGATTATTATTATAAAGATGGATCACCTCAATTAAGTACTCTGGAATTATCATTTCCAAATGGATTAGAATTAGAATCTAATGAAGTTCAAGAATTAAAATCAAAACATTCATCATTTGTTAGAGAATTATCTCAATTATCAACATCTAATTTGAATTATAAAGGAACAGGAATTGTTTATGTTGGAGGAGCAAAATTCACTTTTTTAGTATTATTATCAATTGTTTCATTAAGAGATGCAGGTTCAACATTACCTGTTGAAGTTTTAATTCCAAATGATTTGGAACTGGAACCTGAATTTTGTGCAATTCATTTCCCACGTTTAAATGCTAAATGTATTTATTTATCAACTATTTTAAATAAAAATTCAAAAATTGGTGGATATCAATATAAATCAATTGCTTTATTAGTTTCAAGTTTTGAAAATGTTTTATTAATGGATAGTGATAATTATTTTATAAATAATCCTGAACATATTTTTAATACTAATCCTTTTATATCAAGTGGTTTGGTTGTTTGGCCAGATTATTGGAGAAGAGTTACTTCTCCTTATTATTATCAAATTGCAAATTTAGATATTGGTAATGAAAGAATAAGATATGGTATTGATAAATATACATATAGAAAGACAAGTAATTCTTTTTTCAGGAAATTTTTCAATAAAAATTCATCTAATGGGAAAGATCTTTCTAAAATTCCATTACATGATAGAAGAAATACAATTCCAGATCCTTCAAGTGAAACAGGTCAACTTTTAATTAATAAAAAGACACATTTAAAAACAATTATATTAAGTTTATATTATAATGTTTATGGTCCGGATTTTTATTATCCAATTTTTTCTCAAGGAACACAAGGACAAGGTGATAAAGAAACTTTTATTGCTGCTGCTAATGCTTTAAAAGAAAATTATTATCAAGTAAATAAAAAAGTGGAAGCTTGTGGTTACTGGGAAAAGGAAGAATTTAAAGGAACTGGAATGTATCAATTTGATCCTGTAATAGATTATAAAAATTTACAATTATATTTAAGATATAATGATCGTCCTTCAGATAATTATGAAGATTATAAACCGAAAAAATTTCCAAATTTTTTCACTCAAGAAAATTCAAAAATATTATTTTTACATAATAATTTTCCAAAGATGGATCCTTACAGATTAATCTTGGATGAAGCACTTATAGAAACTACTAATGTTAATGGGAATGAAATTTTAACCAAAATGTTAAGATTATTTGGCCCTGTGGATTTAAAAAGATTAGATAAAGATTTTGAAAAAATCTTATGGAAATATATCAACTTGTACGTTTGTGACTTACGAGTATATTTAAGATCATGGGATTTAGATATTTATAATGACACCCCTGGAATGGATAGGGATAATGTATGTGCTTATATTAAACGTCACTTGAAATTTTTAGAAATAAGTGATAGGTCAATAAGTTTATGGTGAATTATGTTTTTTTTTCTTTATTTTAATTTCAGTTTTTTTTTTTTTTTTGTTTTTCTACATTTTTTTCTTTAAATGTTATGATCCCTTTGATTCTCTGTTTCAATTCTTATATAGCTCTCATCATTTTGCATCTATTTGTCATTCATTATGGGAGTTATCACCTTCTATAACGTATGTATTTTGGTTTCCAACTAGTTTTTTTAAATGAACATTTTTAACTTAATTAATTCATAGTGAAAAATTTCAAAGGAAATAATATGAAAAACGAAAAATGTAAAAAAAAAAATAAAAAAAAAAAGCAAAAAAAAGAATTTGAATAGTAAAAATGGAAGCAAACAATATCAAAACTAGTTAGAGAAGATTAGATTTTAATGATAGTTTCTTTATATCATTTATAAATTGTTTTACCGAAGAAGGTTTTATAGAGTTAATTTTTTTTCCCCAGTGTGAAAAGATGGAGTCTCGGAAGATTAAAGATATTAATGTTAAAGAACTTTTTGAAAAAATTGAAAAAAATAATTATAAACTCGACGAGATTAGTCCCATTGAAGCGTTGAGTTTATTCAATTTACAAATAGCAAACCTATTGAAACTAGAAGAGTTGATGGAAATAGATGATAGAAGTATAAATTTTTTTAGATTATTGTTTAAAGATAATGGTTCAACAGGAGTTTTTAAAGATGATGATGATGATAATTCTTTAAATTCTTGTGATTTAACAATTAACAATTTACAAAATATTGCGCATCAAGACGATTTGCAATTGCCCCTTAGAAGAAATTCCAAATTACAGACGAATTTTGAAGAATTGGATATAAATGACAGTTTAGAAGGTGGCAGTGAGAGTCATCGGGATCTGCAATTGCTGCCTGATGTACCTAGTATGTCTAGTTTACATAGTGTACCTAGTGTGGTGCTATGCGATCAAGAGATGGAGCTACAATTAGAACGCAAACACCGTTTACGTTCAGGATTGATTAAAAAATTTTATTTGAAAGAAATACCGTCTTTATCAATTGTTGCCTATTTGGAAAGAATATTCAAATATGGAGAATTATCTACTGGGGTCATATTAACTGCATCAATTTTTCTATTTAGCGTCATATTTAACATAAATTATAAATTAGATTATCATAGAGAATCTACAATAAATATCAACTCACCAGCAAAGATAAGACCCCTCCCTGTCAATAAGTTCAACATTTTCCGCATTGTGTTGACTGTAATAAGAGTAGCTTTGAAATTAATAGAAGATAAAAATTTCAAACAATCATACTATTGTAAAATTACTGGTTTAGAAAGTAACTCTGATTTGTTCAAATTAGAATTAAATCTTTTATTTTTAACGGATTTCAACTTATTCATTAACGAATTGGTAATAGTTGAAGGCCTCAAAATGATTAGAATCTTGGACAACAATATCCAAAAATTATGAAAAAAAATGCTTTATCGTTACTATGGATGTAATATGTATATATATGCATAAAAAAAAGTGCTTTTGTGGTTTTTTTTTTCAATTTCTGTTGTTGTTAACATTCAAGAAACCAAAACCAAAAGTATCACAACTGTTCACTATTCAAATGATTTTGCGTCTCCCAGAAAGTCATCGCAACAGAGACTATTTAACAAGTATCTTTTTTTTTTTTTTTTTCTTTTGTTTTAAAACCATTTTACATGCAGTGAATTTTTGTTATAATTTGCTAAGTCATTTAGAAAAATTTATTCCAAAACTACAGTATTTTATCAGAAATCGATGAAACTATTTCAAGTCTTTTTGATTTATATATTTTTCTTGATTTTCATCCACTGAAAGTAAGGCAGTAAGTCAAAGACTGTAATTTTTCTCTTTTTTTTACTGTCTTGATAACTTGTCTGTGTTACAAAGAAGAAAGAAAAAGAAAAAAAAAAAAAAAACTAAAAAACCAAAAAACCAAAAAAAAAAAAAAAGAAAGTGATGATCTTCTGGATGTATTTGAGGCAGATACTATTATTCATACTTTTAAAGTTCTCCACTCCCGTGTACTCGTCATTTTATTCAAAAGAAGATAAGGTATGTGATCCATTGAGCAAAGGTTTAGTTACATATTCTGGTTTTAGGATCCATAGAGAGTACATAATAAATAGTTTGAATCCTCCAGTTTTGCATTTCAATAGCATAAGCCATTGTGAGCATGGGACAGTGGATTTCGAAAGATTAGTGAAAGTGGACAGAAATACAGATATTTCTTTCAATAAACCTTTTTGTATGTTAAAGCCAAATTATATTGCATCAAAAGAAAGTGAAAAACAAAAATCAACAAGTGTGGAAAATACTATAAAGAGAAGTGTTACAAACGATGTAGATTTGATCCAGGGACAGGGCACCATTAAAGAAATTAAGAGAAGAAATCAACATGATGACCAGAATTTGAAAGATGTCATTGATGGTATAAGAAGTGGTCGTCTCAAAATTGATAAAGGAAGGCGTGGGGGTGTGATGCGCCATAGAAATGTAAAGATTAATCCTAGAGGAGTTGGAGTTGGAACTGGAGTTGAAGATGAAGATGAAGATGAGATTGAAGTATACGATTACTCTGAAATTCAGGATATATATGAAGTTCTCAAAAACTTAGAAGATGAAGATGAATATGAAGATGATAATGAAGAAGAACAAGAACCCGAAAATTTAACCAAAACTAATTTAAATTTAGGAGACGAGTACCATAATGAAACATATTATAATTATTCAAATTATGATTTTTTGATGGAAAATAATTCAGAACTGAACTTGGATCGGGAAATGGAGAACAATCTGCTTAAACTGGTATCTTCCTATAGTTTGATGTCATATATCATGGATTTCGCTCAAGGAATTATTTCAAAATTAGTCACTAGGACGAAATTTGAAGAATATATTGGTCGTAAAAAATCTGTGAGATCCAAAAAATTTGAAATTTTAACACCTGGTAATATAAAATCTCTGAAAATTGATGATTTAGTGTGTTATAACATGGTTAGAAGAAAAAAATATGCTAAACGAAAATTGAGTATTTTTGCTCCTTTTAGATTTGTAGGTGGGTTATATGAATGTGGATTACCTTTGGAAACAAAGAAAAAAATATTTGATGGTTATTCAAAATCATTATCCACCCCGGAATTAAAATGTGATCCCTCAATGTCAAAACCAGTTGCACCTTTGATTTCTGATCAGATTTCAGGTCAATGGTTTCAAATATCCAGTGGTATAAATATAATGCAACGAATACCATATCTATATTCACCACAGCTGTACGATCTTAGATTTAGTGGGTTGTTTGAAGCCAAGTCTAATCGTGAAAGCTGGTACAGTGAATTAGATGTTAACGAGGATTATGAGTACAAAGATATTGAATTAAGTTTAATTTCTAAAGCTGTTACAGAAACTTCAAATAGATTATGCAAGATTGTCTTGGATATAGAGAGGATGTTCAAAAAAGATCATCAACTTGATGTGGATGAAAAAAGTTCTTATTTGTTGAAATTACTTCGGAATCTTGAATTTAGGTCATTGAGTTCTTTGGGGTTATTGAATAGGGAAGAAGCTCTGCTGAAATTGGAGGTTGTTGAAAAAGCCTGGGATGAGTTAAACATATAATAATTACTAGAAAACATTATATATATGTATATATATATATACTGGGATTTTTAATGCATTTTTAGTCATAGACGAATATAAATTTAAATCTAAAACATTGAAAATAATTTAAGATCCAATTTTTGAATATTAAAAATCATTGATTTTTCAATTTTTTACTGAACACTTTTGAAAGTATAATCTAGTATATATGAAGTATTAAAGTAATTATATAGTACAGCTCAAAGAAAATGAAAATAAATGAAATATATGATGAAAAGGACTTCCATCTCTGAAGAGAAAAAAAAAATCAGTATAAAACATATTCGTATAAGAAAGAAAAAAAAATAATAAAAACCATATACATAAAACTTTCAACATTAATGTGTCTAAAAACCCCCCAAATCAAGCTTAAAAAATTAATAATTCAAATTTTCTATGAAAAAAACAACCAATACAATGATAACTTAAGCTATCCCCTCGCTTTCTTTTTTTTTTTTTTTTTTTCTTGCTTTAATTGTTATTATCCACCTTTTATGTAGTTGAAGATTTAGATGATTCTCCGTCAATTGAATTATTTAAAGATGTACTTGGACCTTCGTAAAAGTTGCTTCCTTTTCTTGAAGGTGTTAAATTATTAAAACTAAAATCATTTTCATTGTAGATATCTTGCCCTCCTACATTTTCAATATTATGGTAAGCATCTGCGGTACTAGCAGACGTTGCTTCTGGCATCTTGGATCCTTGAACCAAAATTGGTGTAGCAGATTCTGTTCTATTATGAACTGCTGAAGCAGGATTCTGGAGGTCAGCAGGACCAGCTGGAGATAACAAAGTATCGGAAATTCTTTTCACTTGAACTTGTTCATTATCATTTGTATTTGCAGCATCATTAGAAATAGTACCTGCTGGTAAGGGTGGCAGCCCATCTGACAGCAGCAGTTCTGCTAATGCTTGTTTTCTCTTTCTCAAAAGAGACTTTCCACCAGTTAATTTATGTACTATTTTCGAACCTAAAGATTGATTTACTTCAACCGGCGAATCAAAATCGTCCTTTTCATGTGTAGTCATCCTACCATTAGGAGACATTGATGAGCCTTTCAGATCCAATGAATTTTTATTATCGCTTCCAACATAATCTTTTAATTCATACATTTGACCTGCCCAGTTTTCTCCATGGTCTCTGGCTGTTTGACCTAATGCAAATAATTCCCCAAATTCTTCAGGATTTGAAACATCTTTTGACATTTCAAGATCTCCTTCTGTCTCATTTTCTTCACCATCAGCTGATTTCTTGTCTTTATGCAGGAAAATGTTAAACCTTTTTTGAAATGATGTTCTATCATCTTTTGCCGGAGCAAATCTTGCATCTGGATTCTTGGAGAAAACAGCCATACATGCGTAAACAATAATCATCAACAATAGAATTAAGCTGAAAGCTGCATTTAAAATAAAGAAAACCCAACCCATAATAGCAGCAACAGGAGCTGGTTGTCCATATAAGTTTGAGAAAAATGTAAATAAGAATGAATTGACTGTAACAACAACATTGATGAGGATATTAATAATATTTGTTGGTTTATCCATATACGGCATTTCTCTAATCATGTAAGCGGTATAAAATAAATCTAAGATAAAAATTGCAAGTGCTTGAAATTTACCAGATGTTTGGGCAAATGCAATAAAAATTGCCTTGATAACAATATGTACAAGTACAACACTACCAAACCAATATTTTTTAGCATCAAACATGGTATAAAACCAACCATATCTGTTTAAAATTCTTGAATCACCATATAATAATGCAGCTGGATTTTTATGTAATTTGACAGAAAGAGAACCAAAGTTTAAAGTTCTATAACATGCCCAACCCATGACTGAAATAATCAATAACAAGAATAAACATGCCAATACAATAACAGCTGGGGAATCACGTTCAATAAACTGCCATAATGAAAGAATCAATAATTGAGTAAATCCAATATACATATATCTTTGTAAAACCCCTTTCAAGATCTGATTCCAGTTTTTTCTAAATTCAATAGCAGTATCAGGTTTAATCCATCCTAATTTAATTAAAAATGCCAATGATGATTTAAAGATTAAAAATGCACCTACTAGTACATAACCACAAAGAATGAAAAATGTAAAACCTGTGCAACAAACGCTTGTAATTTCTATTCCTGCCTTATATGCTATTCTTTTAATACCTCTAAAAATTAACAAGTTTGAATTACTGTTTAAAGAATATAATCCATCATCTCTTTTAGAAAATTTATTTGTAGATGACAATATATTTGGAAATTCTGAATCATCTAAACCATCAAATCCTAAACTTTTTTTAACAAAATTAAAAGATCTTTGAACCAAGATTGCAATTGTTTCACTTGATAAATATAAAGTTGGAGTACCACCAGTCAGTTGAACGTACCATCTAAATATATCTTGCATAAATGTAATTCTTATTAATCCCATTGACCATGCTAAATTTTCCGACCATGCAGCAGCAATAGGAGGTACTTCTTGGACATGTTCCATAGAAACAATAACAACACTTTGGAAATACATGAATAATGAAAAAGCATTTGCTGCAATATGAGAAGCGGCATTGGAATTTCCGAAAGCACTTAATAAAGAACCTGATAATAATCCAATACCTGCAACTACTGCTGTAGCCCATTTTGCACCTACATGGGCAACAGTTTTACCATTTGTGAAACTTGCTTGCATACATGCCAACTCTGTTCCATTATAATAATCCAATACTCTAACTCTAACTATAGCGTCAATATCTGGAACTTTGTATGCTATTCCTGGGATCTCATCAACATAAGTCAGAGAGATATATTCAATAGAATCGATTTCTACAGAACCTGGATAAAGAGGACAAAATTGTTTCCACCCAATAGAACATAAATCAATCTCTTTACTAATGATTTGGAATCCATAAGCGTAAACTTCTAAATATGCCATGATGTAATCGGAGATTTCCGAAGTGAAGGCCAAATCATATTCCAAAGCTCTAGTATCCGGATTAAAAGTAACATCAAATGTAGAAGCACTTAATAATGATCCATCCATACATGTCACCAAAGAACTAGCAGATAACTGTCTAGTTGCCGCAGTTCCAGAAATCGAAAATAAACTGAAAAATAGCAACGGAAACACCGGTGATATTCGAAATGGTAACGACAACAACCCGAATCTCATTTCCTTTCACAGTATTCAACTTATTAGCAAAATTTTTAAAGTAAAAGTATCTTTAAAAGAAAAGAAAAAAAAAAGAAAAAGAAAAAGCAGTTATAGTTGTATTTGTATCTTGTATATGTATAAATCAACAGATCAAAATAACAACTCCCTGCAAAATAATAGAAAAAAATAATTAAAGAAAAAAAAAAAAAATTAGAAGGAATCAAAAACGAAAGCAAAAGAGATAGCAATAAAATAGCTAAACTCAAAGATTCAAGCAAAAAAAAAAAGGAATAAAAAGAATTGAATATAAATTTAAAAAAATAGAGAAATGAATAAAAAGAAGAAAAAATAGTATGTATTTATGTATTTATTTTATATATTTAGATTTTAACGGTCAAGTTTAAAACAAAATCAATAAAAATACGACATTACAATTGTTGTAAATTTTTTTTGTTTGTTTTTTTTGTTTGTTTGTTTGTTTTTATTTTTAGTCTGATTTTTTTTGGCGTGTACACGAGATCAAACGGATACACGGGGAAAGAAACAAAGAAACAAAGAAGATGAGGTGTTGATTCAATTGAAGTTAGTGTGGGATTGAAGTTGATTTAAAACCTTTTTTTTTTATTTTTTTTTGTTGTTGTTGCTGATGCAGATGAGTATGGGTAAGGGCGGTAATAATAATAATAATAATAATAATAATAATAATAATAATAATAATAATAATAATAATAATGGGGTAAAAGCCAGACGAGAATTACTACGAGATTTTTTCAAAGAGGGTGACTACGATGAGGATGCAGTGTTAGAGAAATTAAACAAACTAGAGAAATTTCCCGAATTGGAAGAAGAGGTTTTAAAGGTTTTGGAAGATATCTTTACGACTAAATCTGGATTACAAGAAATTGTTCTGTTAGTTTTTTCAAATAGTGAGAGAAGTGAAGAAGAATTGGTTAGAGATGTATCTCATTTAATTGGTGGTTCATGTATCAGCGGTTATATTGACCGAATTGAACCTAGTCAATTGGATCCAACTTTAATTAGAAATAGATTAGCCGCCGATAAATATCTTCGTCAAGTGATATTGAAAAATCCACAAAGTAAGGCAAAATTAAAAAGTCTTAAATTGAAACAGAAAAATTTTGAAATAAAAGAATTTGAAAAAAGGCGCTTATATACAAAAAGTGAACAACAAGCTCAAATTGATTATGAAATTCTTGAGAAATCAAAGAAACTATACAAGGAACTTCATACAGATTTTAAATTTTTGAAAATACCCTTTTTCTGTTTGCGCAGAGATTTGTACTACAAAGGTTATAAGCTGGACAGAAAGTATATTGTAAGCTTAATAGATGATTTAGTCTAGCATACTCTGTTAGATTCTAACAGACTCTAAAAGACTTTGAAAGACTTTAAAATGGTCCAGTTTAAGATCTCCTCCATCTCCGCGAATTTTCTTGTTTTCCAAAATTTTTTT
>KV454012.1:691376-720271 GCA_001661245.1 Pachysolen tannophilus NRRL Y-2460
ATTTTTAGTCTGATTTTTTTGGCGTGTACACGAGATCAAACGGATACACGGGGAAAGAAACAAAGAAACAAAGAAGATGAGGTGTTGATTCAATTGAAGTTAGTGTGGGATTGAAGTTGATTTAAAACCTTTTTTTTTTATTTTTTTTTGTTGTTGTTGCTGATGCAGATGAGTATGGGTAAGGGCGGTAATAATAATAATAATAATAATAATAATAATAATAATAATAATAATAATAATAATAATAATGGGGTAAAAGCCAGACGAGAATTACTACGAGATTTTTTCAAAGAGGGTGACTACGATGAGGATGCAGTGTTAGAGAAATTAAACAAACTAGAGAAATTTCCCGAATTGGAAGAAGAGGTTTTAAAGGTTTTGGAAGATATCTTTACGACTAAATCTGGATTACAAGAAATTGTTCTGTTAGTTTTTTCAAATAGTGAGAGAAGTGAAGAAGAATTGGTTAGAGATGTATCTCATTTAATTGGTGGTTCATGTATCAGCGGTTATATTGACCGAATTGAACCTAGTCAATTGGATCCAACTTTAATTAGAAATAGATTAGCCGCCGATAAATATCTTCGTCAAGTGATATTGAAAAATCCACAAAGTAAGGCAAAATTAAAAAGTCTTAAATTGAAACAGAAAAATTTTGAAATAAAAGAATTTGAAAAAAGGCGCTTATATACAAAAAGTGAACAACAAGCTCAAATTGATTATGAAATTCTTGAGAAATCAAAGAAACTATACAAGGAACTTCATACAGATTTTAAATTTTTGAAAATACCCTTTTTCTGTTTGCGCAGAGATTTGTACTACAAAGGTTATAAGCTGGACAGAAAGTATATTGTAAGCTTAATAGATGATTTAGTCTAGCATACTCTGTTAGATTCTAACAGACTCTAAAAGACTTTGAAAGACTTTAAAATGGTCCAGTTTAAGATCTCCTCCATCTCCGCGAATTTTCTTGTTTTCCAAAATTTTTTTTTTTTTTTTTTTTTTTTTTCTTTTTTTGATTTTCACATACAAAAAATTTTTTTCTTAGTGGTTATAAAGAGCACACGAACAGTAAATATTATTGTTATTATTATTATTCTTATTATAATAATAATAGTAATAGAAGGAAGAAGTATTAGTGGTGATAAGAATGGCAGAAGAATCTGAATTTATAGCAAAGGCAAATTCATTTAAGGATGAAGGTAATAAGGAGTTAAAAAATAACAATTTTCAAAGTGCTATAGATTTCTATTCACAGGCTATTGATCTTTATCCGCAGAATGCAATTTTTTTTTCAAATAGAGCACAGGCAAATATTAAACTTGAAAATTATGGATTAGCTATAGAAGATGCTTCCAAAGCAATTGAAGTTGATCCAAACTATTTGAAGAGTTATTACCGTAGGGCCACTGCATATACAGCTATTTTACAATATAAAAATGCTTTACTGGACATTAAAGTTGTTGTATCAAAACAACCAAATGATAAATTAGCTTCAAATTTATTTAATGATTTGAAAAAAATCTTGAAAAGACAAGCATTTGAAAATGCAATCAGTGTTGATGATAAGGATATGAGTTTGATTCAGGCTTTAGATTTTGATTGGATATCAATGGAACCAAATATTAGTGCTCCTGAATTAAATATTAAAGTGGAGAAGGAAAATGATCAACAAATTGTTAATATAGATTTAACTAGAGAATATGTTGAAGAAATGAACCGTATTTTTAAAAATGGTGGCAAAATTCCTAAAAAACATGCATATGCAATAGTAGCAGTTGCTAACCAATTATTTTTAAAAGATAGTTCTATGGTGGAAATCGGTTTACCTATAAATGGTAAAAATCATGGTGATGATGAAATCATATTAGATGGATGTGAAATAATAACAATATGCGGGGATACTCATGGTCAATATTATGATGTCTTGAATATTTTTGAAAAATTTGGTCAAGTTGGTGATAAACATGCTTATCTTTTTAATGGTGATTTCGTTGATAGAGGTTCATGGTCTTGTGAGGTTGCATTTTTATTATATTGTTTAAAAATTTTGTATCCTACAAGATTTTTCATTAATAGAGGTAATCATGAAACAAACGATATGAATAAAGTTTACGGATTTGAAGGTGAATGTAAATATAAATATTCAGAAAAATTATTTAAACTTTTTGCAGAAAGTTTTAATTCATTACCATTTGCTACTTTAATTGGATCTCAATATTTAGTTATGCATGGTGGATTATTCAGTAAAGACGATGTTAAAATTGCAGATATAAAGAAAATTAACAGATTACCAAATAAACAACCTCCTAAAGAAGGTTTAGAAATGGAATTATTATGGACAGATCCTCAACCAGAAAATGGTAGATCACCTTCAAAAAGAGGTATAGGAATGCAATTTGGTCCCGATATCACAAAGAAATTCTGTGAATTGAATAATTTAAAATGTGTCATCAGGTCCCACGAAGTAAGAATGGGTGGTTACGAAGTAGAACATGATGGAAAATTGGTCACTGTATTTAGTGCTCCAAATTATTGTGATTCTCAAGGTAACTTGGGTGCCGTCGTCAATTTAAAATTAAAACCTAATGGCTCAGAATATGATATGACTTTTGAAACATTCCAAGCCGTCCCACATCCAGACATTAAACCAATGGCATACAACAATACCAGTTTTGGTTACTAGTGATGATCTCAATCTCATATTCAAATTGTATTTTTTTTGCAATTTATTTATTGAAATAGTTAAGTAGTTGTTTAGAAGTAGAGAGAGTTGATGAAAAATAAAGCGTCGTGTAACTTCTTGTATTTAAAAATAAAAATAAAAAATCACAAAAAAAAATTAAAAAAAATTTTTTTTTTCACTTACTCACCACCACCGAGAACTCATCATCAACTGAGCTGAATCAAACTAGATTCTAGACTTTAAGAGCTCAACTAGTAAAATCAAACTTCTGACCTTTTCATTGTTTTGATATTACTTAATTATTTGCAGCAATAGACTTTGAGAGCTATAGAAATTTAATTTTGAAATAATCATGACAAGTGCTGTTCAACCGTCACTGGAGTCTTTGTTTGAGACTATCAGCAAAGATAGATTGACTTATGAGGATAATGAGTTACCAAACTTGTATCCAATTTACTCTTATGTTTCCTCAGATTATCTTACACCTCATTTGGCATACTTAAAGTTAACAAGACCGGGAGATCCGTTGCACAAGAAGACTCCAAATTTTTTATTTGAAAGTGCAAAGAATGGAGATACTTTGGATAGATATTCTTTTATAGGTTTTAATCCAAAAAAAATCATTAAAACTGGTCCTACTGAAGGTGAAAATATGAATGTTGACCCGTTGTTACTTTTAGAACAAGAATTAAAAGATGTCAGACAAGCTCAGCTTCCTGCAATTCCAAGATTAAGTGGAGGTGCCATTGGATATATTTCATATGATTGTATTAAATATTTTGAACCAAGGACAGCAAGAGATTTAAAAGATGTATTGAAATTACCAGAAGCTGCATTGATGTTATTTGATTTAATAGTAGCGTTTGATCATGTTTTCCAAAGATTTCAAATCATAAACAATATTCAAATAAATCCTCAAGATTCAAAACAAGAAATAATTATTAAACATTTAAATGCTTCAAAAGAAATAGAAAATATTAAAAAAACTTTAACTGATACTGATTCATCTATTCCATATCCTCCACAACCAGAAATTAAACAAAATCAAACTTTTACTTCGAATATTGGACAAGAAGGTTATGAAAACCATGTCAAATTTTTAAAAGAACATATCATGTGTGGTGATATTTTTCAAGCAGTTCCTTCTCAAAGAATAGCAAGACCTACGTCATTACATCCTTTTAATATATATCGCCGCTTAAGAACTGTGAACCCATCACCTTATCTTTTCTATATAGACTATCTTGACTTCCAAATCGTTGGAGCTTCTCCTGAACTTTTGGTCAAGACAGATCTGAATAACAAAGTCATTACACATCCTATTGCTGGTACATTACCTAGAGGTAAGACTAGAGAAGAAGATGATGCAAATGCAGTTAAATTAAAAGCTTCATTAAAAGATACCGCTGAACATGTTATGTTGGTTGATTTGGCAAGAAACGATATTAATAGAGTGTGTCAGCCTTCATCTACAAACGTGGATAGACTCTTATCTGTTGAAAGATTTTCACATGTCATGCACTTGGTCTCACAAGTTAGTGGAACTTTAAGAAAAGATAAAACTAGATTTGATGCCTTTAGATCAATTTTCCCCGCAGGAACTGTTTCCGGTGCACCAAAAATCAAAGCAATGGAATTAATCAGTGAGTTAGAAAAAGAAAAAAGAGGAGTTTACGCTGGAGCAGTTGGTCAATGGTCATATGATGGTAGAACCATGGATACATGTATCGCATTAAGAACAATGGTTGTTAAAAACGGTGTTACATATTTACAAGCTGGAGGTGGTATTGTCTATGATAGTGATCCTTACGATGAGTATGTGGAAACTATGAATAAGATGAAGGCCAATAATAATACGATTGTTGAAGCTGAACAAATTTGGACGGAAAGATTGAAGGAAAATAGTTTTGATAGTCAAACTGAAGACTAATTAATTTCACTTTGTTTTTTTTTTTTTTTTTTTTTTTTTTTCACCTTTTTTCTTCAATTGTTAATACTAAATACTAAAGAACTCATAAAATAGAATAATACGATATCGAAAACTAAATCATCAATTAAATTGTAAACCAAAATCTATCTTTATATAATTCTTGTATTTTATGGCCCTATGTGCTTACGTAATTATGGTTTTTTTTTTTTCAGTTGTTTGGAAAAAAGAAAAAAGCCAAAAAAAAAAAAAAAAAATTGCAAACAGGTGTGATGGCCAAACTTTAATGATAACGAATCGAAGTTGTTAATACTACTATTAGGATATATGTATTATCATTGATTAACTATGGGCTAAAAAAAAAATAAAATAAAGAAAAGAAATGGTATAATGCAAAGAAATCAAAATCATAATCAAAGTGAATTGAAACAACTTAGGAAAGATGGATTTCAGATTTTACAAAATTTAGAAGATGATTTTAGACACGATTTATCTCTACACTTGTATTCAACTTTCCTACTACACTTGAAAAATCCATTTTTCCCTGAGAGAAGATGGAGCGCATGGCCATTACCTTATAGTGAAGTTCCAGATCCTAAAAACACGTCGACATACATTGATATCAATGATGTTATGGGTACTGAGTACGAGAATCAAAGTGAATTTGCTGACACGGAGACAGAAGAGGCTAAGAAAGAAAATAATGATGGGACTTCAACTCCAACTCCAAATTCAACTCCAGCTCCAGAAAATCCTGCATCAGAAGGTTTAGATGAAATTGCCAAGTTGATACCTAGATCTCATAGAGTGTTTGAATTGGAAGAGAGATTATCAGATCTGAATAAAAATTTAAAAATCGAATTGAATTCTATTTTCCAAAGTAAAATATATAATCAGATTTCGTCATTGAATAAGGGCAAGAAAACTGATGAAATTAAATATCAGGCTATTATTGATCCAAATATAGAAATTCCGAATTTGCTTTATGAAAAAGTTAAAAACAGAATTAACTCTAAGATTGACTCTTTAGTGAAAATGAGGTTAACGTCAAGAACAAAGTTTAAACGTGATACAGATGTAATTGCACGTTTATACAATTGGCGAGATATATTAATGGATGAAGGGAACTTGGAAGCAGAAAAAAGATGTCGTAAATTGTTTACTAATATTAAGGTTTATAATACTAATTCTACTGTCACTGAAAATACTAGACCTATAGATACAGAAATTTTTTCAAATGAGGAAGATACTGAGGATGAGTATTACACTGGCGAAGAAAGTGATGAGGGTACAAGCTCTGGAGAAGAAATCGAAGCTGGAAACGATCAAAACAATACAAATGATCAAAATAATAAATCTCTTTTGGAAAAATTCGAAAGTAGAAAATCTGCTGCTCTATTGTTCGATCAATTTAAAGATAATATCTTACAAGAAAAGACCATCTTCAATGAGGAAAAATCTAAAAAAATCCCAAACATTAACATTACTGAAAATTATATATTCAAGTTATCTAACAGAGATATGAATACTAAATAATTAAGAGTCGTGTGATAAATTTGTAATTTTTCACTTTGTATTTTTATTTAACTTTTCAGTTTATTTTTTATTTTTTAATTTTTTTTTTTTTTTTGGTTTTTTTCGTTTTTCTCTTTTTGCTTTATTTTTTTGATCAAAACAGTTAGTATATAATTCACAATCTCTATCTTGGGTTTAGCTTTTTATATTGTATGTATATGTGATCTTTATTGGTATTAGATATTTTAGTAGTAGTTTGTCAAAAAATTTTGAAAATTGTTTTCTCTGATTTATGTGTATAATAATAATAAGGCGTATATAAAATTTTTAAAAAAAAATAAAAAAAAGGTTAGTTGTTTGTTTTTTTTTTTTCGATGTTGGATTTGGATAAGATAATAGACGATGTTAAAAAATGCAATCATGTCCCGGAGAATGATATATTAGAATTATGTCTCTTGGTACAAGAGATATTAATCGAAGAACCAAATATCCAATTAATAGATACACCGATCACGGTATGTGGGGACATCCACGGTCAATTACACGACTTGCTTACTTTATTTTCAATTGCTAAATATCCACCAGAGACGAAATATTTATTTTTAGGAGATTTTGTCGATAGAGGTTTTTATTCGTTAGAAACTTTTCTTCTATTATTATGTTATAAGATACGATACCCAGATAGAGTTTTCTTGATTCGTGGGAATCACGAATCAAGACAAATTACAACTGTATATGGATTTTATGATGAATGTTTAAGAAAATATGGATCTGCAAATGTATGGCGATATTGTTGTGAAGTATTTGATTATCTTGCCTTAGGGGCATATATCACTAATGGCTCTTCAGGAGGTGATGGCGGTGTCTTTTGTGTTCATGGAGGCTTAAGCCCGGATATAACTTCAATAGATCAAATAAAATATATAGATAGAAAACAAGAAGTGCCCCATGAAGGTTCGATGTGCGATTTACTTTGGTCCGATCCTGAAGAAAATATCCCTCTGTGGGCAGTCTCACCAAGAGGCGCTGGTTTTTTATTTGGACAAAACGAAACAGAAAGATTTTGTTATAAAAATAATTTAAACTTAATTGCACGCGCACATCAATTAGTTATGGAAGGTTATAAAGAAGTTTTTGATGGAAGCTTGGTTACAGTTTGGTCCGCACCAAACTATTGCTACCGTTGCGGTAATATTGCAGCTTGTCTCACTATAGATGACGATTATAACAGAACTTACCAAGTATTTGAAAGCGATGACTCCTCTATGGTGGTGCAGTCCAAAATATTACCAAACGATTATTTTTTATAGCATATATATATATATATATATATATATAAATATAAATATAAATATAATTTTAAAATATAAAGTTTAGTTTACTTTAGTTTAGTTTAAAAGTATTACGTAATGCATACGTTTTAATCAGTATTTTTAATTTTTAATGACACAACAACAAACTTTTAAAAGCAAGCAAACATTGGGCATGACGTTAAAATGACACGTACCATATTGTACTATGGTTACCATGTCCGCAAATGATATACTATTTAAATTTTTTGCTCATAGATACGTACGTAGATACTAATCATCCATCAAATCCTACTTCTGATGTCATCAATTTCAAATTTTTTTTTACAAAAACAATATTTAAAAACTATAGTTAGAAACTATAGTTTAAGCTTTTACTCACTCTTCTTAAACTTCTATTATTTTAAGATCTTTAAATCTTGTTTTTCTCTTTGCAGATTTGCCCTTTTTTTTGGCTGAAAGTTTATTTTCTTTTCATTTTCATTTCCATTTTCAGGGGAAAAAAAAAAAAAATAAACTAAAAAGTTTACGTAGTTTAAAAAAAGCATAGAAAAACAAAACAGTTTCATATTTATCATTTATATTAAATTAAACTACTTCAAATTGTTTCTTTAACGATATAGTTGATATTATTATATTTTTTTTTTTTTTTATTTTTTTTTGTTTTTTTTTTTGCTCTCTCTCTGGTTTTCTTTTTATTTATTTTTTTTTTTTTTTTGTTTTATTTTTCTTTTGATTACTTACGACTATCTTAAGGATTGTTTACTGTTTTGATCGATGATTCATTATTGATTGATTGATTTTTTTTTTTTTTTTTTTAGTTTGTTGATTAAAAAATGACTGAAACAAGTACTTCATCAACCTCATCGGTTTTATCATCATTGGCATTGTATGGCGCTATATTTGGTGTTTTCTTGACTGGGTTCCTCTTGTTGAGAATTAAATTCAAGAGGATTTATCAACCAAAATCGTCGTTTGATTTGGTTGTTGCAGAAGAGAAACCAGAGCCTTTACCGCCAGGGTTGTTCTATTGGGTGATCAAGTTAATAAAAAAACCTGATTCTTTTATCATTCAACAAAGTGGTTTGGATGGATATTTTTTCATTCGATATATTGGACTTATTTCACTGATTACTGGTGTAGGTTGTTTAATGTTGATTATTTTATTACCGGTTAACGCCACAAACGGTAATGGTGATTCTGGGTTTGATCAGTTGGCTATATCAAACGTAAAACATCCAAAGAGATTTTATGCACATGCATTACTTTCATGGTTTTATTATGGATTTCTAATCTATGTTATTTATAGAGAATTAGTTTTCTATAATTCCCTTAGATTAGCTGTTTTATCTTCTCCAAAATATGCAAAAAAACAATCGTCAAAAACGGTATTATTTCAAACTGTTAGTAGTCAATATTATAATATCAATGAATTTTATAAATTGTTTGATGGTGTTAAACGTGTTTGGGCTGCTAAAGGACCGAAAGAATTGGCTGGAAAAGTTCTGATGAGAGATCAAATTGCTTATCAATTAGAAAGGGCTATTACAAAAGTTCTTCGTAAAGCTGTTAAAGTACAGAAAAAGGCATCAAAGAAAGGAAGGTCAATTGAACCTGCAGATGATTTGGATGCTTATGTTCCTTATAAGAAAAGACCAACTTTCCGTAAGACAATACCAATATTTGGTAAAAAATTAAACACTATTGATTTTTGTAAAGAGAAATTACCTGAATTAAACAAAGAAGTTGAAAATTTACAAAAAGATTATGCAGATGCAAGACCAATGAACTCTATATTTGTAGAGTTTGAAAGTCAATATGCTGCTCAATTAGCAGTTCAATCTTGTCCTTATCATGTTCCTTTCCATTTCTTGCCGCTGTATGTTGGTATTGAACCTGCTGATATTATTTGGCCAAATATGAGATTGTTTTGGTGGGAAAGATTAATAAGAAGTTCATTAGCCCTTGCTGCTGTACTTGCTCTTATTATCTTATGGGCATTCCCAGTTGCCTTTATCGGATTAGTTTCAAATGTCCAATATTTAATTGAAAAACTTTCTTGGTTGGATTGGATCAATAACTTGCCATCTCAGTTATTAGGTATTATTACATCTATTTTCCCAACTGTTGTATTGTCATTTTTCATGGGATTATTACCTCCATTTATGAGATTGATGGCAAAAATTGCTGGTGCTCCTTCAGTCCAAGATGTTGAATATAAGACTCAACAAAGTTATTTCATCTTCCAAGCAATACAGGTTTTCTTAGTTACTGCTCTTGCATCTTCTGCAACGTCGGCAGTTGAGGAAATCATTGATAAACCTTCAAATGCAATGAAGTTATTAGCATCAGATTTACCTAAATCTTCAAATTTTTATATTTCATATATCATATTACAAGGTTTAGCAGTATCTGCAGGTGCGTTGTTCCAAATTGATACTCTATGTTTATTTTATATCTTGGGTCATATCTTGGATAATACCATTAGAAAAAAATATGAAAGATTTACGGGTATATCTATGTATGGTTGGGGTACAGTTTTTCCAATTTATACCAACTTGACTATTGTTATTTTAACATATTCAGTTATTTCTCCATTGATTTTACCATTTGCTACTGTTGGGTTTGCTTTGTTATATATTGCTTTCTTACATAATACCACATATGTTTTTGGACAAACTCCAGATGCAAGAGGTCAACATTACCCAAGGGCATTATTTCAAACATTTGTTGGTATTTATTTGGGAGAAGTTTGTTTATTAGGTATCTTTATTGTAGGAAAAGGATGGGGACCTATTGTCATTGAAGCAATTTTGATTTGCTTCACAGTTTATTGTCATATCACAATTAATAATGCTTTTGATAGATTATTAAAAGTTGTCCCTGCAGATGTTATGAAACCTTTGGATGGATACTCAGAAACCCCATCATGTACTGCTGCTACTCCAGAAATGAGAAATGCTCATTTAAAGGCGGAATTCAAAGCAACTGCTTCCCATCTGTTTGTTTCATCAACAGATTCATCCGAAGCTGGTGATTCAAGAAACTCACAGGAGTCACAGATGTTTAAGGAAGATAAGCAAGAACAAAACATAACAACTTTCAACTATGTTACGAACAAACAAGAGACAAATCCAGAAGTTCCATTATTAGCGGATGGAGATGAATTCTTGATTCCTGATGCGATTATTAAGAAAAACCACTTTGTATCGAGATTCTTTGCTCCACATATATATTTATCCTATCATGTTGCCAAAAGAATGCTTCCAGCATCATATTATGAAGAGCCAGATGCTTTAGATCCTGAGACGGAGAAACATGCATATGATTATCCTGATGTGACTGCACAGGCACCTGTCTTATGGATACCTAGAGATCCGATGGGATTTTCAACCAAATTTATAAAAGAGTTTAAAGATATTATTCATATTTCAGACGAAGGTGCTGATTTTGATGAAAAAGGCCGTATGAGATGGTTAGGAGATGCTCCTCCAGCGTATACTGAGGACAGTAATGGTGAAAGTGGTTCCTCGGATAGCGGAAAGGAATCCTATGGAAAGGAAGATACAGGAAAAGATGAATATGATTCAATGGAAAAGAAATGAATTTAGAAGGAAATGAATAAATAAATGAATAATTAAAGAACTAGAAGCATTCACCCCCAACCCACTCTTTTATATATTATTCTTGGTTTTTTGGTTTTTGTGTTTTGTTTTTGCTTTCTTGCTTTTTTACCTTTTTTTTTCTTTTTTTTTTTAGTTGTTGTTTTTGAGTTTTTGAGAAGAAATGATATCTGTGTTTTGTCGCATTATTAACTTCAATCGCTTTTTTAATTTATTTGAAAAGACGTATAGACGGTTGAAATTTAAAGAATTTTATTGTATGTAGTATTAAATGTATGTGCATGTATGAAAAATGAAAAACTTGAAATAAAAAAAAAACATGATTTTGAATTAAGAACTTTTGTTTAAAACAATTTGAATTCTTGAGAGAATGCATCAATTTTATAAAAAACTTGGTACTGATATTCTGAAGAAGATGTTTACCGCTCCAATTGCTAGGTTAGCATTAACTCAAGGACATTTATCAACTTCTTCTTCTTCTTCTTTGGCTTCAATTCTTAATAGTAGGAAATACACTTCAATTACTCAAGGCCGAAAATATACACCAGATTTTAAAAATTATTGTAAATTACCAAATGGAGAAGTTGTTTCATATTTCCATGACATTCCTTTAGAGTTCAACAAACAAGATGGTACTGTCAACATGGTTGTTGAGATTCCGAGATGGACAAATGCGAAATTTGAAATTAATACCAAGATTGAGGGAAATCCAATTACACAAGATATTAAAAAGGGAAAAGTTAGATTTGTGAATAATATATTTCCACATCATGGGTATATGCACAACTACGGAGCCATACCACAAACTTGGGAAGACCCAACTGTTAAAAATTCCAGTTTAGATTTGTTTGGAGATGGTGATCCATTAGACGTTATTGAAATTGGATCTCAAATTTTAGAATTGGGCCAAGTGAAAAAAGTTAAGATATTAGGATCATTGGCATTGATAGATGACGGCGAATTAGACTGGAAGATTGTTGTTATCAATGTTGAAGACGAAGCATCAAACAATTTAAATGATATCGAGGACGTATATAAGCAATTTCCTCAATTATTGGAAGAAACCAGAAGATGGTTTAAGCTTTATAAGTTACCAACTGGGAAACCAGAAAATACTTTTGCGTTCGACGGAGAATATAAGAGCAAACTAGAGACACTTGAAATTATTGAAGAGTGCCATCAAAGTTGGAAGAATTTAATCAATGGTAAAACTGATTCGAAAAAAATATCTACTAAAAACTCAACCATTGAAGGCTCAATTGGGTACACAAACTTCCAAACCCTAAGTTCCATAACAGAAGAGAACCTCCCAGACACAGAGATACCTTCAGAAGTAGACAAGATCTACTATTACTGATCCAATAACCTGATTGTATTTGATCATTGGTCCAACAGTTGAACCATTTGTATATAGAAACATCCACCCAATTTGTACTTCCTAATTGGGTAATCTCCGTTTCAGGAAATTTTTGTTTTTTCAAATTTTTTTTTTTTTTTTTTTTTTAAATTTTTTAATTTTCTTTGAAATGTAAACATTTAAGAATCAAGTTCAAACGGCGGTTTGAAGACAAATCTATAAAATTAAATTATATAACATTTATTTAAATTATAACTATAACACAATAAATCTTTTTTTTTTTCACCCTTTATTGGTTCATCGTTGTTGTTCTTGATTGATATTACAGTTTTGCTGGGGGTAATTGTAATTAATTGAGATTTGACGATGGGTGAATCTAGTGAATCTAGTGTTAATTTAGGATATGATGATGATGGAAAAGAGCTTTCTCCATTAGAGCCAGAAGCATCATGGTAAGTTTATATGTTTTTTGATCTTTTTCTTATTCTTTTTCTTTTTTGAAACTGATTAAAGTTCATGAAGATACTAATACTCTTTTTTTTTTATTTGTTTGGGTTAATAGGACAATCGACCATGCCATATTATTACTTCAGGAGACGAGCAACCCAACTATGCTTTCTGCAGTGGGTAAGTTTTTAGTTATGAATAAGCCTATTTTAAATCAATCGTTACCGTTTAAATTGTCAAAAGAATTTAAAGACGAAGAAATTATGAATTTGAAAGAATTGTCTTTAAGGGGTATTAAATATTCGAACGTGACTGAACAAAATAAGAAAGATGCGATTAAAATTGCAAGATTATTTAAATTGGACCCTTTTGAGACGTTGAGAATTGTTTTACAGACATCTCAAAAGATTCCAGGAAAGATAATAGTAGAAGAAGCGACGGTGAAACTTTCAGCTAAGAAGGAAAAATCACTTTTACCTATTGATAAATCAACTTCTTATGAAGACGAAAGAATTCAACTTCTTTCAGAAAAAATATTAAGAGAAAGAAGATTAGTTTTACAATTGATGTCATTGTTAATCCAAAATCAACACAATAATCTATTTCCTCAAACTGTGCGTTCAATAGGGTATGAAATTACAACAAATCCAAGCTTAATGGGAAATAGTATTGAAAGTTATGAAATATTAGTAGATTTTATAATGGAACAAAGCTATTTAACCAATGCTTCAAAACAATTGAATGATTTGAATATTAAAGAACATTATTTATTATTGATCGATTCGGCTAAGCTTCTAATAAATTTGATTTTAAATAAAACTCTTGAAAAAAAATTGCTGTTAAAATGGTTTCAAATCATGGCAAAGATAAATTTCATGTCAACTATGTCTAAAAAAATTCCACAAGATACATTGATAATAATAGAAGCTTTACTGACTATAATAACAGTGTTAGTACTCGATTTAGATAATGAGAAAACTGATTTGGAAGATGATGTATCTTTCATCAATGACCCTAATATTTTCAATGAAATCAATACTATCCTTTCAAAGGCACCAACAAATCCAATAGTTTTGTATGCATGGAGTATTATACTTTATAGAAAATCTTTGACAATTGAAGAATTTCCATCAAGCCTGCTGGTTAAGAATTTTGTCTCGCATTCTAAAAACTACTTGTCAAATTTAAAGCTTATTTTTAATACTTTTCTCACCAGGGCAAACGAATTGGATGTTTGTAATTCATTAATTAAGTGTTATAATATTTTAAAATTTGATCAATTATATACATTGATATTAGGTTCATATGTTTTATCCATGTTGCCATATGTTGTATTAACTCCAAAAATTGCTACTCTTATAGAAACTATCATAAGTGGGGCACCAAAGCATATTATCGAGAGATTTTTCAAAGATAAAGACACAAAATCGTTAATTTTAGTATTAAAATCAAAAATCCCATTGTCGTTTTTATCATATATCCCATTCTGTAATATCAACGGATATTTTGCATTTAAAGATTTGTCATCACTAAAATCTTATATGGTGTCTTTTAATGAAGAACAATTAATTAATAAATATGTGTTTGATGAATCAAATCCAGAATTTATTACACTCACTGAAAACATTGATGTTTTACCCCCTTATGAATCATCAGGAGAATTATCATTACTTTTGAAGCCAGGAACAAGAGGAAAATTTATATCTATTTCGAGTGAAAAAGAACAATTCGTGTCTTTCATATATGAATATAATGGTTTGTCCTTAATTGGTAGAATATTACAAAATATTTGCAAAAATTTTGATGTTGAAAATGAAGAAAAAACTTCACTAGCAGTCTATATTTTGAACTTACTATCAAATATATTTCTGGTATGTTCTAAGAGTGATCAAGAAGAAGCTTTAAGAGTTACGAGTGCCTTTGTTGATGGCAATGACATTATCAAAGTCGTTTGTGATATATATAGTAGAGCTTTGATTGAGAGACACATCAAAATATTGGTTGCTGGAAATAAGTTGTTTAATTCCTTAACTCGAAATTTTTCTGAAAAAGTCTGGACTTCTTTAAAAACTTCTGTCCTTTTAGAAAATAAATCCAGAGGAGAGTATTATGCAATAATTTTAGGATCGGTAGAAATGGTGCATGGTAATTATGATTTTACTATATCGTTACTTGAATTAATTGATAACTTGATAAACAGCTGCTTTTCTATTACTGAAAAATATATAATGACTGAAAGACAAGAAATTTTGAAGAAGTTTACAATCTTTTTGATCCAGATTTTTGAAGGCTTTATTTCTTGGAGATATAATCACAAATATCAGAAAATGCAAATAGGTACTCTTGTCAGTGATTTGTTTTCCAATATATTAGTTTCATTCTATGGTATGGGCAAACCCGAACTGAAATCTGAACAAAGAGTAAAAACAACCAAAGTGCTAGAAGGATCCGCCTCAAAAATTATTGATGCATTTTTGATTTCGAATTCTAATGATGTTAGATCAAATAAACCAATAATTTCAATGATTGAGTCACTATCAGTTGCTTTGTCGACTTTTCTGACAAGTGATTATACATCAATGTGGTACAAAAACTGGATAAAAAGCTCATTTAACCTTTCTACTTTGTTGATTTCTGCTAGGTCTATGTTAGGTTTAAAACCATCCACTTTTGAGAGATCCATATTTAGCAAATCATCGACATTAATTTCTGTTTATGCTCAATTCGTACAATTAAGGATTAACATTATTAATTTATTAACTAGTTTAGTTAGTGCCAAATGGCCAAACGAGCCTCCTTCATTATTAGCGCATTTGGGCGATTATTACTCAAATGTGTTATTACGGTCATTAGCAACAGATTTAAATAATACATTCGATGACTATGAAATCAAAATTAGAATTTACGATTTTTTCTCTGCTGTTATGGAAGGAAACCAAGAAGGCTTATCAATAATGTTCATAACGGGGCGTGATATTCGTGAATCAATATTACACGAATCACCAGTCACTGATGGTAAACTGTTATCAATACTAAACATTTTGAAAAAAAATGTTTCAAGTATTTATAAGTTTCCGGATTATGTGAGTATACATCTTGTTGTTGCCATTTCACTTGCTTTCAATTCCTGGACTACAGCTAAGGAAGGAGGAAACGATAAAGAATTTATCAACGAGTTGATCAAAAGGATACAAAGGAGACCTCAGTTCAAAACATTGAAACCTTATACGTCAGAAGACTACGTTAATATCTCGTATGAATATAAACTTATTTCCAAGATAGCAGAAATTCTAGCCTTATATTTATTTGTTTCCAAAGACGAAGAGTGCAGTAAAAATATTGAAAATTTGTTAACAGATGAGAAATTTATGAAAAGTATCGAAAGTATTTTTAAGATTACAGGGTACAAGCCTTCATTACATAGTGATTTACGCAATGCCTTCAAAAGAAAATGGCCCGAGTTCAAATTACTGGGATTTATCAGGTCACCCTTGGTTAAAACCAAAACGTACGGTGTTGATTCGATTTATGATTTAGCAATCATGGACAAAGTTTTTAAAGATGAAAGTGATTGGGAAGGGTATAAAGAAGATATTTTCTCATCAAGTATCAACTTGAAATATGTTGAGAGTCAAATTGCTGCAGCTAAATCTTTAGGTGCTTTGTTGACATCATATTGTAACAAGGTGAAAACCCCTTTGAATCCAATATATTTGAAATTAGTTTCAAAATTGTTGGAATTGAATAATGAAGAAAGTATTACAGCTCCTGTTTTCAAAGATATTTATCGTGAACGCATTGAATTGTCATTTTTCATAATATATACAGTTTTAAAAAATAACGGAGAAATCAATGATGATCCGACACTGTATGAAATCATTGAGAATTGTTCAAATACTTTGGTCTCCAATGATTTGGACTTAATAACAGGGTTGTCAGATGTAAATATTTTCTACTATAGACCGTTGTTACGAACTTTATTAACGGCATTAAAAATGGCTAAAAATGATGAGCATTTACTAGAAGAACATTCGGAAACTTTTGTAAGTCTATTTAATTTGGTTATTTCCAAAAGTTCGAGGTTTCTATTTTCTTCCATTCAGAACGAAGCATTGTCAAGTAATCAAAAAGAATTTGCAGATTCAAAAATTATTAATCAAAGATTAGAAGATGTTTTTTTAATTTTGTCGATTTTGAAAGTAATGACCAGGCTAAAATTTTCAAAAGCTGTACATTTGAAATTTGCATCAAGTCTTGTTGAAAATGGAAGCATAAAAACAATCTTCAACTTATATTCATGCTCTCATATAATCAAAATAAATAATGAACCGGTTTTTGCTGAATTGACATTATCGTTTATATACGAGCTTGTTTCTATTCGGCCTATTGCTGAAAGACTAATTTCCAATGGGTTGTTTTCTATTTTGGTCGAAAGTCCAATATCTATTATTATTCAAAAAGGTGGAATTAGGCCAAGTGCGTCATTGACTTACCATAGGATATGGAACAATGGTCTTTTGTCAATTTTGCTAACGTTATTGAGCACATTTGGAGAAAGAGTCCTTCCAGAAATAGTTATGTTTTTGATTTATTTTTCAAATCAATTGACTACAAGCATTAACGCTTGGTTCCAGGATTCAATTATCATTAGCAGTGCAGTTATTCAGGAAACCAATCAATTCGTTTTGTTGTATAAGGTTTTGCAAGCTTTGAACGTTGAAAACTATCTTCTGAGTTCTAATACGAATACAGGTGCGGTAGGAGCAAGTGAAATCCAATTTATACCAGGACTAGATACAAAGGAGCAAAGACAGGAATTAGTTAATGTTTTTAACTATTTGCTCTCGCATCCAAAGTTTTTATCAATGAGGGTTAGTCCAATTACTCCAGAAGAAGAAATATCTTATGAAAGAGATAATAAGAAGTTTATTGAAAATATTGTAAGCGACATTCGTGAATTGAGAGATTCACTAATATATTAGTTTTAAAAAGGGCTGCTTCGAAATTTAGAAATTTATTGTTTACAGAATGAAGTAATAATTTATATTAAATAGTGTAATGATACAAAAATAAATTCATTTGGACAGATTTTAGCAAACATTACTTTTTGTTGAGAAACATTTTCCTGAAATCGGCGTTTGTCTTCTCTTTCATATCCGTGTTTCTGTTACCATCGTTGTCTTTCGCGATAATGTGATTATTACCATTTTCAGTTGAAGCATGGATATTGAACTTCATGCGACGATTACGTCTATTGAGCGCTGAAGGCACCATTAAGCTATCATTTTTCTTATTAAAAGTAGTTTTTTCGGTATTGTAAATATTCTGAATTTTATTTAATTCCTTTCTATCTCCTATTTTTATTACTCTCCCATCCAACTCCTTACCGGTCAAAAGCATCTCTGCCTTTCCCGCATCCTTGATAAATTCGAACTCTACTAGAGCGCCGTCGATGTCCCGTCTCAAATCAATTCTTCTGACACTGCCAACTTGAGATTCCAAAAAATCCTTCAATTGTAGGGCACTAATCTTATCTGAAATATTTAAAACACTTATTGTTTTCGGACCTATCAAATCATATTGAGTATTAGTCAATGAAACCGAGTCATGAGATTCTATGATATCTCTTTTCTTCGATTTTACCTCAGCTATAGAAACATCAATTGGTCGTCCTTCTAATATCGAATGGTTCAATTCTAATGAATCTTGAGCTGATTTTTTGGTTGCGAAAGTTATGAAACCATAACCGTCATGCAATCTTCCCATGCTTTTACTTCTCAAACTTAAAGGCATATGAATTTTCTCAATTTCCCCAAATCTACTGAAAATCTCTGATAGCTTATTTTTATCAACTTTGTGGAAATCTAATTTAGAAACATAGACCTCTCTTCCTTCCTCAGTGGCACCCGATCTTTGCTTTCTAATTTCAGGGTTTGAGATCTTAACTACAAGTCTGTAAGACGTATTGCCAGTTTTGTCTTTAAACTCTTTATCGTCAAGTTCCTTTGATGCACGATAAGCTGCCTCTGATGAGGAAAATTCAACATAGCAAAACCTTCTGGACGTATTAGACAGTAATGAAGGAAACCTAATGCTTAAGACATTACCAAATTTTGAGAAAACATCTGAAATAAATTCTTTGTTTGCAGTCGGAGGAAAATTAGTGACCCAGCAAGTCGTATTTATTGCACGCTGGACTTCAATTTCTTTACCATCAATCTTTTTGAAGTTTTTAGTTAATGCAGCCAACACATCACCATAATTAGTGAACTCAATACTTGCCTCGCTTGAATCATCATTGGTTTTGATAATAGATATATTGAAAATAGTTCCGCAGTCTTTGAAAAAAGCCTGTAACCTTGCCTGCGTTATATCTAAGGGCAAATTCTTGACCAAAACAGTCAAATGTTCACGGTCCCTGGTTGGTTTTGTTTCTATCTTTATCTTTTTGTTAGCCGGTACCGTATTTGACGAAGGGCCTGATTCAATAGATCTCTTATTATTATTATTATTATTATTATTATCGTGCTTTAATTCCTGCAAAATGGTCTGCTCTTGTTCTTCAATTCTCTTGTTATTAACTTCTTTCATCGACTTTTTGACATAATTCTCAGCAGACATATATGCGGCCATCGAACCAAATATTTCTTCATATCTTATGTATTCATCAAAAATTCTCTCAGGCCAATCCATATTCACCGCATTAAAAATAGCCTCTTTGAAAACCTTACTTACTTGAGTTGCATTCTCTAATTTTTGTTCATATTGAATTCTTAATAGCCAAACTTCTGCTTGTTGCTTAAGTATTTCATTTGAAGTTAACAATTTCAACAATTGAAGACACATCTTATTTTCTTGAATTATATCACACAGCTGAATTACTAACCTTTCAATAGTGTGATAAACATCGTCAGAATGGTTTTCAACAGCTAGAGTAAAAAAATAGTTCAAGTCATCTTTGAAATCCAGATAAATTGCTTTATTTTGCAGATAAAATTTCAATTGCCAACGTATGATGGCACCTATTAGCTTTTTTGTATTATCATATGGTACTTCATGATTAAAACATTCACGATAATTTTTCAATATATGAGTTTTTGCATCATTAAATTCATCTAGTTCATTAATTTCAAGATCCCATATATAAGCACACCAGCTTAAGCAACTATTTGGATAGGTTCGCACAAATCTTTTTAAAAACTTTCTTATAGAAATTGATCCATATTCATAAGAAAGATTTATAAAATCTTGCCAAACTGGAATCCAATTTGTATCATCAAATCGATTTCTTACTGCTCTTTCAAAAATTCCTGTCAAAATAGGTAATTTCTTGAAACTCTTGTTCCCTTTCAATTTCAAATATTCTGTCCAAAATAAAGGATCATCTTTATATTCTTTTTGTAAAGCTTTAATTTCATTTGACTCTATAAAATCAAGCAATTTTTTTGTTGGTGTATAATAAAATTTTTGTGCATTTAACATTTCCGATTCATAAACTTTATTAAAATGTGATGAAATAAAAGATGAATATAAACTCCAAGTTTCTTGTAGTTTTAAATGAGGTACTTTTAATCTTTCAATTATGATTTTTTTAACAAAATCTAAATTGTACGGTTTTTTGTTCATATTGTTCAAAATGAACTGATAATAAGCATTCCATACAAGATGACTCTCTGGAATATCATACATTGTTTCGGTAACACCTTTCTCTATCAGTACTTGTAACTCATCTCTAGAAATAAACAGCTCAGATTGTTCATGATATGATATTAAAAAATCAATATAATTTTTCCATAACAGAGATGATGATGGGTCATCATTTAACCGAAGTTCAAAATACTGCTTAACCCCACAAAACCTGTCTTTTAAATCTTTGTTCCCCAACTCATCATCATACCACTCATCCCATTCTTCCAGCAAGGGTACCAAATACTTGAGCATTGAAATCCTACAAGATCGCAACTCTTTGAACATCTTATTTTTTTGTAAACGCAAACATGATATCAACTTTGAATACGCATCTCTATTATACGGATCTGCTTCCACCTCCAGATAAAGTTCATCCATATCTTTTGAAACATCCTTCTCTATACACATTGAAACACCTATACTCTTCTCATCTTTGCCCAATTCCAATTCTGACATCCCTGATTACAGGAAATAAACTGAGAACCAGATTGATTAATACTTTATATTATTAAAAAATACCTCATCATCTTTCTTTCAAGTCGTGTGTTGAAATTTTTTTTCAAACTAATTTTAAAGGAAAATTTTTTAAAAGACCAGATCAAAGGTAAAAGTTGATTTAAAAGTTGGTGTTGAGGCAGTATGAATTCCAGTGATTATCTTAAGTCTTATGGCTGGAAAGAGGGAGAACCTTTGAGAAGAGGTGGTTTGAAAAGACCTATTTTGGTGAAGCACAAGAAGGATACAAAAGGCTTGGGACATGATAGTGGTGATAGTGAAGCATGGTGGGAGAGAGTATTTGATGGACTGTTGAAAGGATTAGATGTTATGGGTAATGCTGCGGATGGGATAACGTTTAAACAAAATGAAATAAAGGCCAGTGCGGTGACGAAGAGTCAGTCGCCGTTGTATAAGATGTTTGTGAAAGGTGAAGGTTTGGTTGGTACTATTGGAAAGACTAGTCACGTGCAGGTGGAACAGATAAAAGTTAATGATATTGAAGAAGTCATTGAGAATTCTACAAAAATATCGTTTGATTCTCATGGAGGGGTGAAACCGATAAAAGGAAAGAAACTGAAAAGTGGGAAAACTCGAAAAACTGGGAAAACTGGGAAAAGTGAGAAGAAGGAAGACAAAAAGAAGAAGAAGAAGAAGAAAGAAAAGAAAGAAAAGAAAAGTAGAGATGAGTCTAAAAGTAAAAACAAAAAACGAAAATCTTCAAATAGTGATGATGATATTTCCAGGAAAAGGACTAAAAAATCGATAAAATGATTGTTGTAAAGATTATAAGGCAGAGAGCAATTGTATGTATACTAGATCGGATTTTTAATAAAAATGTTTTAATTAAAATAGGTTAAAAAATATGTCATGTTTCTATCATCTATTTATCTGAAATTTCCGGAAATATTTCAATCAAAATCTCATCATATAAAGTATACACCAAATGGTTCAACAAAATCTCATTTTGAAACATTTCGTGAACTTTAATAGCAGCAAACTTACTGTTTGATAATCCAAAAATTTTGGAAGTTGAATCGATTAAAAATCTTTCCAATATCATTTTTGATTCATTTTTTGTAAAACTTTTTTCTACATTAGACCTAGCTTTAGAACTTTCTCTAAAAATCCCATTTGGCCATAAAGCATCTTTTAAAAAATTTAAATTATCCAAAATTTTCTCTTCTGACTTGATCAGAAACAAAATATTTTCTCTGGTTTTTTTCTCTATGGTTGAACCTAATATTCTTTGTAAAATTACCAATACTGCCCGTCCTCTTAACCAACTATTAGATTTATTAAGTGAAAAAATAGATATTATAAAATCGCAAATTGGTTTGACAAAAGAAATCTCGCCTTGATCATCAAATGCATTCAATTCATTTTGCATTTCATTTACTTGTAGCTCATATTCGTCCATGTCAGTTACTGGCGAATCAGATTGCAGTCTATCAGATTGCAGTCTATCACTTGAATTCTTGTTGGTCGAATCACTAGATTTCTTAGAGGACAATCTGTTCGATGAAATAGAACTTGGATTGGCAAATGGAAATGTATTTGATATTCCATTATACAACTTGGTTGCAACAGTTTCAAGATTTGACCGTTTACCATTTTTGGTAGACGAATTTAAAGAATCACTAAATTCCAAATTAAAAACTTCTGATGATAAAAACGATCTGAATAACTTATTGGAACATACATCTGGCATTTTAATCAAATTTTGTAAATATACCTCTAGTTGATTTTTCCTTTCTTCAATTAATGTGCTCTGCTGAAATTTCAAAACAACTCTTCTCTTTGGGAACTTCAATTCTCTAACTGGATCGTACTTGGACTTTAAATACTCATTTAATTTATAAAATTGACTAAATCTTCTAGCAACGATCCAACCTGCTGTAACAACATTACTGTCGTCACTTGCTAATTTTTGAACTTCAATTATATATAAGGTGAAATCATTCTCGTTAATGTACGATTGAATTCTAACTCTCGATTTCCCATATAACGAATTCTCATTTTCTTGAACGATATATTGTTGTTTCTGTAGTTCCTTTATTTCAATTTCTCTCTCTAAACTTACTTTGGATTTCCGTAAAATTTTTAACTCGGCAACATTGTTAGTGATTTCAGCTTTACGTAACAATGGATCAATAATAGAAACCTGGTTTTCTAAACTTTCTATTTCGGTTGTTAAAGTATTTATTTCTTCAGAAAGATTTAAATCACCAGGGGCAGCTAAATGTAATTCACTTTTTTCCAAATCAGAATAATTGGAAAACATTTCCTCATAATTACTTATATTGTCCCCATCTTCCTCAGAATCAGATATATCGTCAAACAACTTAGATGATTTTTTCAAATTTGTAATGCTACTGTTATTCTTTTCATCTAAATCATCATCACCAGCAAAAATACCAGGAACCGAATCTAAACCAAAGAGATTTTTTTGCAATTCTGGATCAATCAATCTTGGATTTCTGGTTGTTATATTATTATTAGCATTGCTATCCTGGAAGTCATCTACGGATGACGACCTTGAAGGAGGCACTGAAGCTTCAAAAGCATTTTTCCCATTTTTATCATGTTTTGCCATTATCTCATTTAAAGCGTCTTCAACTGCTTTCAAAACATCGTCACTTATCTTTTCATGATTAGCATTCGAAGATTCACTATTTTCCCACTTTAAATCATAATTTATTAGCTGATTAGATTTTTCATCCGCGAGAAGTGTACTTACTCCACTTTTCTCTGAATTCAGAATCTTGGAACTGCTATTATTATTGTTTTTCAAAGGTGATCCTTCACCAGATATAATTTTTGGAAATAAATTCGACTTTTTGAATGCTATTAAATCAGTTTTATCCATTCTATTATATGTCTCTCTTTGTACGATCAATATAGATCTTTTGGCCTTCTGGTATAAGGTTTTGCTTTTAGGTTCCAAGTTGACAAATCTAGCAACAATCGAATAGTTATAAGGGCTAATTTTCAATAGTCTATTACTGAAAAATTCGTCAAAAATTTGTTTTATTTCTGCCGATTGGTCATCTCCGAATGAAGTATCTGCCTCACTATATTCATCATCATTTTCTTCATTAAAGTCATTTTCATCAGCAACGCTTAAGTCACCATTTTCATTGTTATCTCCATAATCGTTTAAGTCTTCTAAAGGATTCTTAATTCCATTAACCGCCATCCAGAATTGTAATAGCACGGATCTAGATCTTTGATCCATAAAGTCCATAAAATAAGAAAGCGATGTTGGATTATTTAATATATCCATTAATGTTAAATTCATCTTTTCATTTTTGTTAGAGATTAGAGACAAATTAGAACTGGAGATTATTTTTGAATCTTTTTTCTTCAAGGGAACAATTTTTGCATTAGTTTCTGAAAGAATAGAAAGTCTATTATCTATTGAAGTTTTCAATATTTGTAATCTTTTATTGTAAATTTCAATTCTTTCTTGACTTATGTCTATGTTATTAGTATATTTTTCAGAACCTTGACTAATTTGAAAAGATGTATAATTTCTCAATTGTTTTAATTCGAAAAAAGATGATGAATTATCAATTTTTTTCAAAATCTCATCAAACTGAATATGATCTGTTTCTGGAACTAATAAAGTTTTCATCAATTTGTTGTTACTATAATCGTCTTCTTTTATACTTTCGCCGTTGGTGTTAGCTAATGATTTACTCATTTCCCGCAACTTTATTGTATTTATTGTTGCATCATTAGCATGTAAATCCAAGACAGAACGAAATTGTTTAACTTGATATCTATCTTTTAAAACCTCTCCTATAGTATTTACAATCATTTGATTCCAAAAATCCGGCTCCCCTAACATCGAAATCACAGGAAATAAGACACATGAGGCAAAAATATGTTTTATCAATATTGCAACTGGTTGTGAATTGATTTCAGGTTCACCAATCAAATATGGTAAAAATTTTTTAGCACTTTCTTGTAAATAAATTTTACGATCTTTCTCTAAATTTAAATCTTTAACTTTTATAGCAGGGTGTAGTCGTTTATACAGTGAAGCAATTGCTGTTTCTATATCCATTGAATTTGTTAATTTCCTACTAAGAATTGTCTTTTTATTTTTAACTACTTCTTCTGCCACTAAGAAATTATTGAAATGTTCAGTTATTGTTGGTATTAATTTGAAAACAATTAAATCACTAAAATCTACCATTTCTAATCTTTCTTTCAACTCTACTATTGAAATTCTTAGCTGATGCTTCAACTGTATAATAAAAGATTGATCTTGTGAAATATTAGAATACCAGGACAAGACAAAATCTTTTACAATTAAATCAACTATATTCGTTATAGTATCAGAAATTAAAAAACTTTCAGGAAACAAAGCCTGTTCAATTTCTGATTTCATTGAATCATCATATCTGTTCAATTCTTTCAATTGTTTATTCCATAAATCTTCATTCATAAATTGAAATTTTGGTAATTTTTGATACAAAGGTATCTTAACATCATCACTACCACCATTACTTTTAATAGCGGTTGGCCTAAAACTGAACCATATTAAAAAACCAACAACTATTAGTTGCCCAATAAGCAAAGTAAACAAATTAGAGATTATAAAACTTAATATAAAATACCCAAACACGAAATAAGAGATCAAATATAAATTAATAGTTTGATCTTGTTTAAGATTAACGCGCTCGTTCAATTCATTTCCTTTCGTACCATTATTATTCAATTTTTCATCTTTCTGACCATCAAAACCACTACTATCCATATCACCAAGAACATAAGTTTATTAACGAATTATTTCAATCGTTTTAATATTAGCCGCCAATGTCAATTTCAATTTATTATATCATGGTATTTATATTATATTTATATTTAATATAAAAACTACAAAAGATAATTTAAATCATAATAAAATTACATCAAAGTGCCTTCCTTCATTATATATAACTAGGTTAACTTTAGTATTTCTATACACTACAAGAATGGCTTTCAACGAGGTCTCAATAGGTTGATGAACTTTTGATTCAAATCTCTACTCTATTTCCCATGAATAAGACTCTTTGAGAGGATTCATCAACAGCCAAAAGGTCTTCAGATTGAAAGAGACCAGTTAGGAAACTGAAAAGTTGTTCCACTAAAACGTATCTGAAAAATATTACGATTTTAGCTGGAGCTTTATAAAAATTGGAACGGCCTTCCAACATACCATCAAACTTTTTTGAAAGAATAATTTCTTTTTCAAAAATGTGTACAACGTTAAAGGCCAAAGATCCATCTGGGTTCAAAAGATCTTCGATACGTTCATCGGTTTCTTCTTCATCGATGAGCCTATCTCTAATTCTGAATATAATTTCAGCAATTAAAATATTATCAACTTTAACCGTATCCATAAATCCAAATCTTAAAACACAACGGTAGAATCCTGGAAGGGTTCTCATTGGTTCAACAACAACTCTTTCTTCCTCAGAAACATAAGGATAAGAAGCTATTCTAACACCTAAAAAGATAAAAGTTTCAGGTAAAGCAGGGAAAGAGGAAACCAAATGCTTGAATAATTGTGGAACAGTATTTGGGGAATTTAGAGTATGCATAACATTTGTATACATAATACCAACTCCAGAATAACGTGTTACATCTACTTTAACTCCATCACCTAAATTGACAACTAATTTTGGACTTGATTCTGGTTCAATGCTTTTCCTTTCTGTGATTATACTTTCATTTTCTCCATGATCTAGATGTTCACCACCGATTCGAACAGTTGTTAGCCTTGGTCTTTTCAAATTGTCAAAAATATCTCTAATTCTAACTCTTGCATTATATTCTTCATTAATTTTAAGACTACGACACCATCTCCAATATGTAATAAAAATAAATATAAGAGCGGACATCATCAAGGTGAACCAAGCACCTGTTGGTACTTTTTTCATTCCTGCAACTATCAAGCACATATCCAAAGATCCAAAAAATATGAAAAAAAACAATGGAACGAAAAATGGTAGCCTGTAAACGTATATCATACAAATGGTGATTAAAGTTGTTGTAAGGAAAAAATCTAAAGCGATTCCCAAACCATATGCTGATGTTACATTATCTGAAGTTTTAAAACCAACACAAGTACAAATGACAGCAATCATTAAAATATAATTCATTACAGGTAAATATATTCTACCATAATTTGTTGAAGAAACGTGAAGGATTTTAAAACTTGGGAAACAATCGATATGAATCATTTGAGAAACAATAGAGAAAACACCAAGAATTAAAGCTTGAGATGCAATAATTGCAGCAAGTGTAGCAATTACAAATGTAAACCAATAAAACCCACCAGAAGTTCCACCTGGAAGTGATAAATAAAAAACATTTGAGATTGCATCTGGATGATCCAACAAAAAGGAAGCTTCACCCAAATACAGTAACATCAAGCATGGATAAACAACAAATCCAAGGGTTAATTGAATAGAAAGTCTTGAAAAATGACCAATATCAGCAAACATTGCTTCAGTACCAGTAACGGCTAACATAACTGCACCTAATATATCTATACCTTTTTCTCTTTTTAATATATCAATTGCATATTTTGGACTTAGGGATTTAAAAATTTCAGGATGTTTTGATACACTAATAATACCAGTAACAAATAATATAGCCATCCAAATAAAGATAATTGGAGCAAATATAAATGAGATTTTAGCAGAACCAAAATTTTGAACTGAAAATAATAAAAAAATAATCACACATGAAACTGCCTCCACATCATTAGTTGTAAAAGATGGTACAGCAACCGAAATACCATCAATAGCACTCAATACAGAGGTTGTTGGAGTTAATAACCCATCACTAATCACCAACCCACAACCAAAAAAACATATACCCATAATGAATTTTGATAAAAATTTATTGATGAAAAGTTCATGATAATGACCTCTATTAGTTAATGATTTAACTACACTATCATGTGTTTCACTTCTTGTTATAACCAATAAATCATCAGCCTCTGGTTCTCCAGGAATTTTAACACCTCTTGGACCAATTTTCAATTTTCTTGCAATTTTTGCATAAATGGCAACTTGACCACCTTCATTATTGTTTGGACCTAAATATAATACAATCAAACAATATTTAAATATAACAACAATTGTGAAAACCCAAAAGATACAAGAAGCAGCCCCATATACATCTTCTTGTGATGGTTCATTTTCCGGAAAGATTGAACTGAAAACATAGAGTGGACTCGTACCAATATCACCATAGATCGAACCTAATGAACTAAAACCCAAAATCAGAACATTAATCCATCCATCTCTCTTTTTAAAAATACCCACATCAGTTAGTAATGCCCGCCAATAAAAGAAAATTAAAAATAAAAAGAAAAAGAAAAAGAAAAAAAAAGGCAATAAATTAATTAGATTGATTATTATACAACTGTTTTTGACTCACTTTATCAGAATTCAAAATACTACGTTTATGATGTTCAACCTTAGCATTGGCCTCAACGTCCTCCAACATTGGGCTCGGTATTTGCCTAACCGGTTCTTCCATTACAGTCCTTCAGAAACCTCGCTTGTTTTTGTTAACAACCTATCTCTTTCTTAGTGTTTTTTTTTTCCTATTTTTTATTTTTTTTTTATTATTATTGTAATAAAACAATAAAAACTAACATAATACCTGAATTCATCACCTCTTTATAGCTTAGAAACAGATTTGCAAAATTACTTATTAAAGCAGAGTAGAAAACAGTTTATTAACCTTACTTTAGAAAAGACAGATAAAAAAAAAAAAAAAGAGAGAGAGAAAAATTTTTTTTCTTTTTTTTTTTTTTTTTTTTTTTTTTTTAACCCCC
>KV454012.1:720743-735623 GCA_001661245.1 Pachysolen tannophilus NRRL Y-2460
AAAAAAAAAAAGAGAGAGAGAAAAATTTTTTTTTTTTTTTTTTTTTTTTTGCTTTCTTTTTTAACCCACTAGATTTTGGTAAAATGACGTCGCAGTCAATTGAAAAATAATTTTTATTATTATTTACAATTTTACCAAAAGAAAAAATTAGTTTAATCAGAGTCTAATCTAATGTAGTATTAGTATTACTATTAGTATTAGCCTATCCTAGCCTAGCCCATAACCATGAGCACGAGTACACACAAGTACGAGCACGAGTATATAGGTACTGTTTTTCTTGTTTTTCTTGTTTTTCTTGTTTTTCTTGTTTTTTTTGTTTTTCCTTTTAACTCTTTGGCTATGAGGGAATTTTTTCATTGGCCAATTAATGTCGTATTCATTAACTGTACAAAGAAGTAAAAAAAATTTTCAAGTTGTAAATTCAATCACAATTTTGGTCAGCAAGTAATTACCGAGAAAGTTGAAAGTTTTTGAATCTTTTTTTTTTCTATACTCAAAACAGAAGGAGAAACCTGAATAGAATTGAAATATTGAAAATAGTCAGTTCATACATAATTATAATATTTTCATTGCTCTTTTCTTCTATGCTTTGTTATTGTACTCTTTTATGTTTTATAACGTTGTAAAATAAAATGCCTCAGTGTAATTAGTATACTTGATGGTGGTATTGTATTAAGTAGTGGACAAGAGTAATAATAATAATAATAATAAAAGTTACATGTGCTTCTTCTA
Organism: Pachysolen tannophilus NRRL Y-2460; assembly: GCA_001661245.1. Taxonomy (NCBI): domain Eukaryota; kingdom Fungi; phylum Ascomycota; class Pichiomycetes; order Alaninales; family Pachysolenaceae; genus Pachysolen; species Pachysolen tannophilus. The sequence continues at coordinate 721,476 of KV454012.1, forward strand.
AAATGGAAATAATTTTCTACTGCTCCTCTTCTTTTTTCTTTTAAGTTTGATTTGGTTTGGTTTGGCTTGGCTATAGTATATAGTATAATTAAGTAAAGGGGGCTATGGTTAATACTGAATGAATTGTAGAATAACTAACGCCTGGAGGATGGATGGATGGATAACTAGGAACCGAATGAAGAAATATTACATTATGAGAAAAAAAAAAAAAAAAAAAAATTTTTAATCTGAGTGTAGTAGTAGTATAATGGAGTTTTATTAAAAAATATGTATTTTAACAATTAGTACTTTCATAATACATAAATAACTCAACTTGACTCTGTAAAAATTATTTATTTGTATAATAGATGATGAATATTTAGCAATTAAATTAAATTATATTATATTATATTATATTATATTGATAGTTTAAATTATTTTCTATTTGGTAGTGTATATTTCATAAAGCTTCTTTGTAACTGTCTTCTTACACTAATCTTTTGAGCACCAACAAAACTTTCAACAGCAACTTTTATAGCTCTATCAAGATCATAAGTTGAAACATATTCTGATAATCTCATTTTGGCAAAAGATTCAGCAGTTCTTATAATACTTTCCAAATGTCTAACAGTAATTGGGAAACTTCCTGTTGTAATACTTTCTCTTCTTAAATCTGAATAAACTTTTGAAACTTTATCCATATCCATTTGATTTAATTTTGGATGAATTTTTGTTCTTGCATAATGAATATATTTAACTAATAATTCTTGAGAAATTGGTGAAATTTCTTTTTCCTTTTCTTTATTTAATTGATCAATTTTTTCTTTACTAGTTTTTGCTCTTTCAGATTTAGTTTGTTTTGCCTTTATTGGAGAACTTTCAACACCATCACCTCCACTCATTTCATCATCATTATCTTTATCTTCTTCTTCTTTATCTTCTTCAGGTATCTTGGTAGGATGTGATCTCATATGTGATGTTATAACAAAATTAGCCAACCTTTCATCAATTATAGGATCAACTTGATCTCTAACAACACAAAGTATATCAAATCTTGATAAAATTGGTTCTGTTAAATTGACATTTTGTGATAATGGTAATGTAGCGTTATACCTACCTCCAATTGGATTTGCAGCTGCAATAACAGCACATCTTGCTTTTAATGTCGTGACAATACCAGCTTTAGAAATTGAAATAGATTGTTGTTCCATTGCTTCATGAATAGATGTTCTATCACTATCATTCATCTTATCAAATTCATCAATAAGACAAACACCTCTATCTGCCAAGACTAAAGCTCCACCTTCTAATGTCCATTCTTTGGTAATTGAATCTTTTTTAACAGATGCAGTTAAACCAACAGCTGAAGCACCTTGACCTGTTGTAAAAATTGCACGATGTGCTGTTTTTTCAACATATTTTAAAATTTGAGATTTTGCAACACCAGGATCACCAAGAAGTAAAACATTAATATCACCTCTAATTGAATGTTTTTTTTGAATATCTTTACTAACACCACCAAATAAAGAAAGTGCAACAGCAGTTTTAATATCTTTATGACCATAAATAGATGGAGCAATAGATGAAATAATTTTATCAATAACACCTTTTTCTTGAGATAATTTTCTAATATCTTTTTCATCTTCTTCAGTCCATTGAAAAGTTTCAGAACTTTCAAATTTACTATTTTCAGTTTTTCTTACAGAATTTGCAATTATTGTTGTACCAAAAATTGGAAATCCATTTTTAGAATTTAAATTACCATCATAACAATTTTGATAAATACCTGTAATATCTATCATTTCACCTGGAGTAGCTTTATCAGTTAAATCTCCAGTAACTATAACATTCTTAGAACGTGGTAAACGACCAGCGAGCACATTTGAAGCTTGTTCTTGAATTGTTAATTGTTGAAAATTTCTATAAACTGTTTTTTCTGTATTTAATCTAAAAGTTGCTTTAGATTTACAATTTGGACAATATGATATTTTTAATTCTTTATGAGAATCTTGAATATAAGGACCTAATACTGTATTACATTTATTACAATCAAACTTGACATATTTTAATTGTGGGAAAACTCCTGTTCTTCTTGTAACAACTCCTGTAACTCTAACCAATTTATTTAAATTACTTTCTCTTAAATCTCTAAGATTTAAAATATTTGGATAATCTGTAATTCTAACATGAATTTCAGAATGAATTTGTGAATAATCTGGATAATGTAATTCTGTAGCTTCCATTGCAACAACATCAAAAATTTTTAACATTTCTTCTGGAGATAATGCTAAAAACATTGCTAATATTGCTTTACTTTCCATTAAATGTTTAAAATTAACATCTAAAGAATTAGAATTATTTAAACCTAATTCTCTAATTCTATGACCATAAATAGAATGACCATTTGAATTAAATTCTAATAAGAAATTTTTAAACTGTGTTGCAATTGCTTTTGATACAGCAGGTTTAACTATCCATTCTAAAACTGAAGGAGCTTTAATATCAGCTAAAGATTCTAAAGAAAGAGCTTCATTCAAAGGATCAATATCTTCAAAGTCAGACATCATATCATCTTCATCATACAGTGTTCTTCTTCTTCTTCTTCTTTGTACTGGTAAACCATATTGATCACGTTCAACTTCATCATCATTTTCATCTAACAAAAATGCAGAATCTTTACCCATCACTCTATCTCTTTCATTCAAGACATCATCAACTCTTCTACGATCTCCAATAGATAACTCATCTTGTTGTGTTTCATCATCAATATCAAGCAGTTCATACCTATCTTCAGAATCTTTTTTCCTATAATCTCTCATCATATTATCTCCAAATAAATCCTCACCTTCTTCATCTTCTATTCTTTCTTCCAGATCTTCTAAATCATCCATATCATCTCTAATTTCTTCTTCTTCATCATCCTCGCCATCACCAAACGGCATAGCAGGAGATGATGGTGGAAGCTGTTCTTGAGGAGAAGATGAAGCGTGTCTACCAGCATCTGCAGGTGATCCAAAAAGCCCTTCATTATCATCATCATCATCTTGAATTTGTCTTTTCCTAGAATTTGAAGACTGCGACATTTCCTTGTAAAATTACTCAACTAAGCAAAGAGTAATGATCTTGGTGGAAACAGAAAAAGAATAATAAAAAAAAATCAATTTAATTATAAGTTATAGTATTTAAAAAAAAAAAAAAAGAATTAAGAATTTGAAAAATTATACGCATAAATAGATATGCGCGTAACGTTTGAAATTTTCAAAACAATTATTTCCCTTTTAGGAAAATTAATTAAAAAAAACTCGAACAACGCGTGAAAATGATCAATTAAACAACAACAAAAAAGATTAAGTTAAGTTGAACAAAATTATCCATGAATTTGATTAGTTCTGGCTTTTTGTGAAGGAACAAACTTGTCAAGAAAGAGTAGATTAATCAAAGGAAAAAAAAAAAAAAAAAAAAATCAGTAGAAAAAAAAAAAGGTTTTGAACAAAGGGGCGAGCTGGGAATTGAACCCAGGGCCTCTCACACCCAAAGCGAGAATCATACCACTAGACCACACGCCCTTATTCAGATTTGGAATAAACTCATCTTGATTTCTATCGTATTTGCCAACAAATGCAATTTTGAAAGAATAAAAATATTTATCTCCACTAATAACAATAATTGTAATATTGTTTTGTTTCGTTTTATCTATACGAATTTATATCCACATTTTGCGAAAACCTTTTTATCCATTTTGCTTATATTTTCTTTTTTTTTTTTTCATGTTAATGTGGAGAAAATTTGAAAACATCTGAATCCGAAAAGATCACATTCTCCAATGCAACAAATTCAAGTTTTAAAAAAAAAACAAATATATACCCACACTCACACTTTATAAGCGCTCATCAATTAGTTCTCAAAATATCTCTCCCGCTCATGCTTTTCTACTCAAATTTCTTATTCATAAATGGAGCAAACAATTCACATTTTAATATTCAGCCGTTTTGGTAGTGTAAATAAACTTTTTGATCAGTTTTTTTTTTTTTTTTTTTGTTTTTTTATTTTTTCTTTTTAAAATGAATGAATTTCCTTCCTTTTAAGGCAGCAATAAAATTAATCTGTATTTTGATAATATAGTGTATATTTTTAAATTGTTTATCTTTGAATCAATTTTTTATTGATTCAATTCAATTCAATTGTCTTGTTTTAGTAAAGCATTGTTTTATATTAAATTTTTTTTTTATTTTTTTATTTGTTTTTTGGGCCCATAGACTTTGCACTGAAAGAGATTTTTTTAAACGTTTCATAAAAATTGCATTTTTTTTTCTTCCTCTCTCTCTTCACATTTATTAATAATAATAACAACAACAACAACAACAACAACAATAATAATAATAATAATAAATTATGGTTAAAATGGGTGCAGATACAGATCACCAAATTCAAACAACGGCCACTGATTCGAATTTATTGACGAAATTTTTTAGGAGACGATCATCAGCTTCATCTTCTTCTTCAAGGAAATCGGTACCTGAAAATAATGCTGCTAATAATAATAATAATAATAATAATAATAATAATAATAATAGTACTACAAGTACAATTAAAGAAAATCATAGACCCCATTCGCGTAATAATAGTGTGAATAATCCGTGTTATAGATTATCATTTCAAGTGGGAGTTGCAGAGAATAAGAATATTAAATTTAGACCGACAATGGAAGATGTTCATACATATGTGGCAAATTTTGCAGAAAGATTGGATTGGGGTTATTTTGCAATATTTGATGGACATGCTGGGAAACAAACTGCTCGGTGGTGTGGATCTAATTTACATTCTGTTATTGAAAAAAATATTTTAAAAAATGATAATATAGATTTAAGGATTAATTTAAATAGATCATTTGTTGAAGCAGATAAATTGATAAAGGAAAATTGTAATGGATCAAGTGGTTCAACAGCTGCTGTTGCGATATTGAGATGGGAGGAATTGGATCCTCGCTCACCGTTAAAACCAGATTATCATCATGGATCAATAGACCCACAAGCTACTCCATTTGATTTTATACCAACTAAAAATCATAAAAGAATGTTATATACACTGAATGTTGGTGATTCACGTTTGATTTTATCAAGAAATCATAAAGCTTTAAGATTATCTTATGATCATAAAGGTTCAGATGCCAATGAACAAAATAGAATTATAGATTCTGGTGGAATTGTTATGAAATCTAGAGTTAATGGAATGTTAGCAGTAACAAGATCTTTAGGAGATACATATATGAAAGATTTAGTAATAGGGAATCCATATACAACAGCAACAGAAGTTACTGAAAGAGATGATTTTTTAATTATTGCTTGTGATGGATTATGGGATGTATGTTCAGATCAAAAAGCTGTAGATTTAATCAAGGATGTTAAGGATAGTAATAAAGCATCAAAAATATTATGTGATTATGCAATAGAAAATATGACAACAGATAATATCACCGTCATGGTTGTTCGATTCGATAATAGCGTATTAGCGTATAAAAATGATCCTGAAGAAGCTTTGGATCAAAATAGTAGTAGTGATGCTATAGTGGATGGTAATGATGAGATTACCATTACGAACGTTGATGAAGTTATAGCTGATGACGAAGAAACAAATAAAGATGTCCAAGTGAATGATGAGAATAATAATAACAACAATGATAATAATAATAATAATGATAATGATGAAAATAATAATGAAAATGAAATTGAAAATGGAACTGGAAACGGAATTGGAAAGGGAACTGGAAATGAAAATGAAAATGAAAATGACGATGCTGTGAATGAAAAGGTAACTGAAGAAGTGAATCAGTTATCAATTTAAAAGAAACTTTTTACATTGAATTATTTAGGTGCTTCTAATTCCATCTCTTCATATCTTTCTTGGGGTCTAAGTTGACATATATTTATAATCTATCTATTTACATATTAGCATATATGTAGAATTGTTTTTTTTCTTTTTTTTTTTTTTTTTTTTTTCCTATTATTATTATACCTTTTTTAGTTTAATTTTGCTTGTTTACGTGAAGAAAAAAATAATAAAAAAAAAACAGATCATAAAATCTTTGCTTTGATAAAGGTTAACTATTGTGATAAATCATAAAAACTAATATAATCAGATCTATATCTTTTTAAGGTACAATCTCTGCTTTTATTGGAGAAAACCTCTTATCAATTAGTGGGTAGTTGATAAATCACCAAAAACCAAAACATTACCCGGCAATTTTTGTTTTGTTTTTGGCTCTGTTAAGAAACGATATAAAAAGAGCAAGTTTTCCTCCCTCTTTTTATTTGAGTTTTTCTTTTGATTTTCCTTATTTTTAAAAAGAAAAAAAGAGAAAAAACTACGTATTTTTTGTTTGCAACTTATCTTGTTGTCTGGTTATACGATCATAATATAATAAACTACAATAGATTAATAGTAATTAAGTTTCCTTTTATTTTTTTATTGTCTAATTCAAAAAGTCCTTTTTTTTTTTCTTCTTTGGCTTTCTAATTATTAGTTTTTGTGAGTGTGCTTTTTTCCTTTTCCCTTTATTTTTAATTTTTAATATTCTTTTTTTTTTTTTTATTTTATTCATTTATTTCGGAAAATATGGCAGCACCTGCCCGGCTGTTATTATATAAGCCATTCTCTTTAGAAGCTAGTTGTCTTCGTACTAGGGTTTCTGTTATGTCTGATGGGGATGAAAAGAGAATTCCATTATCTGGTGAATCTCTCTCTACTATTTCTGAAGAATTGAATTATCATTTAAAGGAGCAAGATAAAAATTTTTCTGAAGATATAATAAATATCTTCCCCTTTTTCAAGAAATATATGCATAAGGTATCTGTTGATGAATTTTATCAAAGATTAATTTATTTAAATGATACAGTAGAGTCGAATTCACAGACCTTTAAAAATTATTTAATTGAAACAAATTATCAAACAAGTTTATCAAATTTACAAAAAAGTATTCGTCATTTCTTATTAATAAAGGAGATTAATCTATTAACTCCAAATTTAAGAGAAGAACTTAAAATATTAGCTTTAACTCATAAAAAATTAACATCATCCAAATTTATTTGTATGAAACCAAGTATAGGAATTATTGGTAAATTAAATAATGGAGTAAATGGTGGATCACTGAAATCATATAAAATGGTTGTCTCTAGTAAAAATAAAGATACTGATTTAAGGAAAAAATCAATACAAAATATTTATATGAATAATTATCTTGATAATTTTAAAAAAAAATTCAAGTACAAAAATTTAATTTTTTACTTGCAGTTCCATATTATTTTGAATATCTTAATTCCAAAATGTATCAAACAAATGAGGATTTTATTTTTCGAAATTTTAAAAGTAGTAATTATGGTAGTTATCCTTTAACTCCAAAATTTGAAAATATCAATATTCCAAAAATTATTAATACAGCTTCAATGAAATTTGGTATTAATTGTAATCCTATTTCTACAATAAAACCAGTAAAGAGTGGGATTCTTCCAATGAAACCTCAAATCATTCGTAATAATAATAATAATAATAATAAAAATAATAAAATTTTTGGTAATAAAGTCAATAAACCGAAAAAGAAAAAGAGGTTTCTTCGTAAGTTGAAAACAAATAAATTGACTTTAAATAATGAGCATTTTTTTTAAGCATTATATTATACATAAATATATGCAAATAGGAGTTTTACATGAGATTTTATTAATACATACATCATACATTTTAATTTTAATTTTAATTTTAGTACAATTTGTAGTTAACTTTATAACTAAAAAGATTCTTCTCTACATTAATATTTCTTGTGAAAGTGAAAGAAAGTATACATATATATATATATATTATTACTATTATTGTTATTATTTATAGTTAGGTATATTAAATAGTCACTAATTTTTTTTAAAAACTTCTAAATTTTTTCAACTAATACAATTAGATACTTCCTAATAAAGCACATCCACCTAACAAGCCACCAAATAAAAGGGTATATTTTAATTTTGTAAAATCAATAGACATTGGTTTTAAAATATTACCACCACTTGAACTAGTACTTGAACTTGAACTAGAACTTGAACTTGAACTTGAACCTGAAGTTGCACTACTACTACTTTCACTTGAATCTGAAGTACTTGAACTTGTATCATCTGCTGAACTTGATGAAGCCAGTGAAGTAGCACTTGCAGTTGTACTATTTCCATAAGAGGTACTATTGTAACCCATAGTCATTGAACTTGAACTGTTAGAAGCAGATGAACCAGAATCAATAGTAGTGGTCATCGTCATCGTCATAATTGATCCATCCATTGACATGGTGGTAAGGTAAGCATCAGTTGAAGCATCTCTAATCAGAAGGTGGTTTACCATTTTGCTTTTTTTTTTTTTTTTTCAATCTATATCAATTTCTTTTTAGTTTTATTTTTTGTATTTTTTTATTTGCCAGAACTTAATATTAAAGAACGTAAAACGAATGGACGATCTAAAGCCTTTTCACAACAAAAAGACAAAACTGAAAACTGGAAAATGAAAAGAAGAGCAAAATTTAAAAAACAAGATTCTTCTATACAGTTAAAACAATAACCTAAGCGAATGTTATATATATATGAATTGAAAACAATAAATATATATATAATAAGTGAAATTTTCTTTATATAGATAAAATTATATTATATATTAATATAACATACCACATGATTTTATATCAAGGGGGAAGGAAGAGGAGATCTTACCTTACTTATATACAAATACGAAGTTATAAAAAGAAACTCTTTGAACTTTCTTGGGAAAATGACTTGCAGATTATCGAGCAAAATAATATCTTAATGAAAGACAAAAATAATAAATATGTATTCATTTACCGCATTAAGAAGAATGAGCAAATTCCAGACTCTTTTTAAAAAAATAGAGAAAAAGACAAGAAGAGAAGGCCAATTCATATTTTTCAAATTACTTTTTACTTTATTTACTTAGATCACAAGAAATAATGCTTTGTGCTTTGTGCTTTGTAGATTTATTTTTTCATAGATGTATTTCTATTTTCAATACTTTTGTCATTTAAGCAATCATATATTTCCAACTTCTACTTGCAGGGAAGATGCAGAAGAGATTTTACTGGGGCACAGCATATCACTGCCCGTTTGCTTGTAAGATTAAAAGAAGAAGAAAAAACAAGAAAAAACATAATGACAATAAAGAGATGATGATGATAATATAAGATAAAATCTATAAAAAGACAAGAAGAATAATTAATCAATTATGTTTATAATTTGCCCATTCATTATTTATTATTTTTACAAGGTTTTTTTTCTTTTCTTTTCTTTTCTTTTCTTTTATTTTATTGATCTATATTTATTTCATTACAATGCAAAAATTATTTTTATTGGCACTGCCACTAGTGCTTATCTCTTTCTTATTGAAGGTTTTCCCCTTTTGGATAGATTCTTCACCTTTCCAAAGCCATAACCAATAAGCTACTTTTTTAGCTTCATAGTATTTTATTTTTGTAAAACCTATTGATTCCATAATTTTGTCCAAGAGTTGATTATTTAAATATCTAGAATTTTTAACACAAGGTAAGGGTAAAACTAAAAATAATAATGGAGTCATATTATTATTATTTTTAATTGGTTTTTTCAAAAATTTTGTAATTTTTTTCAACATATCACCTCTTTCAATTGGTGTAGGTACAAAATTTAATACTAATGAACAAGAAATTAAATCAAATTTCTCTAAATTTGATATAGGTAATGGACGTTCCATAAAATTTTGTTCTAATATTAATCCAGGTTCTTGAGATCTTAAATCTATTCTTGTTACTGATTTAAAAATTTTACTTGTTGAAATCAGATTTTTTGAATTTAAACATCCAATTTCTAATGCTGTACAATCACAAGTATTGATACATTTTAAAAAATTTAACCATTCAATTAATTTTTTGGATGAATCACCGCCTCTTGCTTGGCCTAAAGTTGATGCTATTTGATATGTCTTTAAGCCTCCTCTTTTCAAAATTTCACCATCAATTTTTGCTAATAATTCAATTAAATCAAGTTCATTTGATAAATTTTCATTTATTATTATTAAATCTCTTGATGATTGATTTAATTTTATACTTCTTATAGTATCTTCTTTAATCGATTCATAAACATCCCAAATATCATTTTTCCTCTTGATTATATCTATATAATTACCTTCATCAACCTGTTGATTCAATGAAACTGATATTTTTTGTAATATAATTGTTTTTTTTTTTGTAAAATATGAAATCTTCTAATAAGTTGTCTTGTCTTTTGAGGTTTTAAAGATTTAACTTTCCTTAAAGATGAATCAGTTATCTTCAGAGATCGATATGGCAGAAGTAAACCTGACTTCTTCTTATTCTTCTTATTATTCTTATTCTTCGAACCCCCCATCTCTCCATCAATAAAACATAAAATAAATAAATCTTTTCTCTTTTGTTCTGATTTTTAATAAAATTGTAAATGAAGATGATGATTTATTCAAGCCGCATACTAAAGAAAAAAAAAAATTTTAAAAAAAAAAGTGAAAAATTTTTTGTTCAAATTTCTCTATTTAATCCATAGATTTAAAGAACTTTTGAAGATATAGAAGGAGTAGAAAGTAGAGAGAAGGTAAGGTGATTTGAGAATGGTAAAGATTCCACCTAGAATATTGAAGAAATCTTTGAAAAATAAGAATAAACAGCTTAATGGTAATGGTAAAGGTAAAGGTAATGGAAGAGGTGTAAAGAAAGTTGTTAAACCTTCTTCTTTAAAACAAAAATCTGTTTCTACCAGGTCAGTTTCTGCAGATGAGTTGAGATGGAAACCTGTTGAGATTCCAGATACTTTAGATGATTTCGGTGGGTTTTATGGATTAGAAGAAATTGATGGGGTTGGCGTCAAAGTTATTAATGGTAGAGTTGAATTTTCAGTTGGAGATGACAATAAAATTGCAAAGGAGAATTCAAAAGAAGATCAAGAGGAATTGAAAGATATTGAAATGAGTGATGTTGACCAAAATCAAGTTATTGAAGATGAAGAAGAAGAAGAAAAAAAAATTCCAGTTATAAACTCTTCTAAAAAAAATAAAATTAATAAAAAACAGTCACAACAACAAAATGAATTTGAATCATTACCGGATTTACCTGAAGATGTACATTTACCAGAATGGGAATCTGATTCTTTGAAATTGTCTCCTTATATTTTGCAAAGTTTATCGAAGTTAGGATTCACCAAACCAACACCTATTCAAAAGAAAACTATTCCTTTAGCTATATCTGGGAAAGATGTAATCGGTAAGGCTATAACAGGTTCAGGTAAAACATTAGCCTATGGTATACCTATATTAGAAAAATATTTGATTAAAATAGCTTCGGGGAAAATTATAAGGGATAAAAATAATCCAATACCTCCAACAGGTATCATTTTTACACCAACAAGAGAATTGGCTCATCAAGTTGTTCAACATTTACAAAACTTGGCAAAATATTCACCACTAACTAGTCGTGGTGTTGTATCCATTACCGGAGGGTTATCTATTCAAAAACAAGAAAGATTATTGTCTCATAGCCCAGGTATTGTAATTGCTACCCCTGGTCGTATGTTAGAATTAATAGAGAAAAATGCAGATTTAGCTAAAAGATTAGCTTCTACTGATATTATTGTATTAGATGAAGCTGATAGATTATTACAAGATGGTCATTTTGAAGAATTAGAAAAAATAATTGATTTATTTTTCAAAATGAGAACAAAAAATGATATTGAATTAGATTATAAATGGCAAACTCTAGTATTTTCTGCAACTTTCTCTAAAGATTTATTTGGGAAATTAGATAAACATAAGAAAAATGATAAAAAAAAATGGTAATAATAACAATAATGCTAATGGCTTATCTCTAGTGGATGATGAAGAAATTCTTAAGCTCTTATCAGCAAAATTAAAATTTAAAGATAAAAAACCATCGTTAGTAGATGTTAACCCTAAGGAAATGGTTGCTTCTCAAGTAACAGAAGCATTAATTGAATGTGGTGCTACGGAGAGAGATTTGTACTTGTATTATTTCTTGTTGATGTATCCAGGTACTACATTAGTATTTGCAAATAGTATTGATGCGGTTAGAAGATTAGCACCATTTTTAACTAATTTAAAAATTCCATCATTTTCTATCCATTCAAAAATGATTCAAAAACAGAGATTGAGGGCATTAGAAAGATTTAAGGCTGCTAGTGAGAATAATAATCAAGCAGTCTTGATAGCATCGGATGTTGCCGCTAGAGGTTTGGATATCCCTGGTATTACACATGTTGTACATTATCATTTACCAAGAACAGCAGATGTCTATATTCACAGATCTGGAAGAACTGCGAGAGGTTCAAATGAAGGAGTTTCAGTTATGCTTTGTTCCCCACAAGAAGCTGGAGGTCCATTGCAAAGGTTGAGGAAATTAGTTCTGTCCAATCGGGGTAGAAATTCCAAAAAATATAATATGAGATTTAATATGAGTGATGTGAAATCATTACCTATTGAAATGGATATTGTTTCACAATTAAAACCAAGAGTTAAACTTGCTTCAGAATTAACAGATGCAGAAAATGCTTCATCTGGTTTACAAAAGGAAAATTCATGGGTATCAATAGCAGCGGAAGAATTAGGAATTGAGGAATTATCTGATATGGAAGAAGATGATTATTTAAAAAGACATAGAAAGAGAATTGAGCACAAATCTTTAGATAAACAAGATGTGAAAATGAAAAAATTGGAATTGAAACAATTATTAGATCAATCCATTAGAAAAGATTTAAGAAGAAGTTATTTAACTGGTGGTTTGAGTAATCTAGCTGCAATGTTGGTAAAAGGTGAAGGTCATAATCAAATTGTAGGACTTGAAAATGCTACAGCATTAGAAGATTTAAAAGTTAATAAGAAAAGAAAGAAACAAAAAAATTTACTTATGTAATGTAATTTATATATAGTTGTACATATATTATATTTTAAATTTAATGAATGATAATATCAATTATAATTAATAGCAGACATTTTTTTTAATGAACTCACCGCAAATAAGAAAAGAAAAGACAAGATAAGAGAAAACTTCAAAATAAAGGATGAAAAGAAAGGAAATGGAAGTTGTTCTTTTTCTTTTTTTCATTTTATTTTCTTCTATTTCTATATTTTATTGAAAGGAAGAAGAAGAAGAAAAAAAAAAAAAAAAAAGGTAAAAAAAACACTTATATATGTATAAAACTGGGTACAAATTAATCGAAAGAAATCTTATTTAAAAATCACTATCATCATAATATTCATCATCTGAATCTTCATCGACCAATTGTTCGAAATTAACTTTATAACGTAATAGTGCACCAACACCACCAAAACCTTTAACAAATTGAGCACCTTCAGAAGATCTATCTGTGACGAATTCTAAAGTAGCACCATAATTTTTATAAGTTTCAGCCAACCATTCTAAAAATGAAACTTCTGAAACAACTTCCATATCTGTTCCTGTTGCTTTATCCAATTGCCATGATTTATCTGGATTTCCAGGATCAACATGCAGAATTACTTCATTTCCTTCAGAATTTTTTAAAGTATATCTTATTATTGGTAAATTTTCATGAACAATAATTGTTTCACAAGCACCTAATTCCAAAGCTTTTAAAGTATCATCAATACCATAACAAAATTTACCAGTATCTTGTGAAATTTCATCAAAATATTGAGTAATTAATTTTTTTTCTTGAATAAATTTAACATTACTTAATGCTTCAGCTGATAATTCAATGGCTTGATTAAATCCATTTTCACCACCATATGAGATATCAACGATTTTAACAATTTTAGCTTGTAATCTATTATCAAACATATCTGATTTTGATAATTCATTTTTAAAATCTGCAGAACCTGCCAAGACTAAACCTGAAACATTAACTTTATCAGCAGTAATAAAATATTGAACAGCTGTTTCCGCCACTTTTCTAACATAATTATGTCTTTTCTCATCTCTTAAACGAGAAAAACGTAAAGCAGATTGACCACCTCTTCCATGTTTTTTAGGTAAATCCACTGTAAATTTATATAAAATTTCTCTTGTATTACCAGATAAAGCACCAAATAAAGCACCATTACCATCCATAACAATAAATCCAAACCTATCATCACTTTCTA
>KV454012.1:751657-825592 GCA_001661245.1 Pachysolen tannophilus NRRL Y-2460
CAAAAAAAAAAAAACAGCAAAAAAGTTCAAATCCGGTAGTTAATCTCTGTTTTCGGAAGTCTGGATCTGGATTTCCCATTTAGGAAGTTTCTCTTAAAATTTTCAGTTTTAGTTTCATGTTTCCAATTTAAGAAATTGCATTCCTTATTTAGTAGTTTGTGCTTTTCACATCTAGTTTTGACATTCTGCTTCCATTTTAGGAAATAAGTTTATTTTTTGATATTTTGTACACGCAACAGTATATAAGGTCGTTTTTCTCAGTACAAATCGACGAATCGAGAATTCGTTTTGTCTTTCCAACCATCATCATATAGAAAATTGAAGAAGCTTTTCATAATTATTTGACTTTTTGTTGGCTTACAAAACCTCTTTTAATTCTTTATTCTTTTTTTTTTTTTTTTTTTTTTTTATTTCTTTTTTCAATTTTTCTTTTCAATCGTATATTGTTAAGTAATCCTTTTTCAAAGGTAATCAAAAAAAAAAAGGAAAAATAGAGAGAAAAAAATGTCAAACCTTTCAAATACAGATTGGGATACCGTTACAGTTATTGGTTCTAAAGCTAGAATTGGTGGTAGTGGACCTCGTCAAAATGTTAGTAAAAGTCAAGGTGCTTTAAATGCTGCTAGAAGATCAGGTAATGTTGTTTCAACAGAGAAAAAATATAACACTGGTAATTCAAAAGGTGATCCTGAAGGTCAAAAATTGGCAAAGATAGATAGAGAAAATGAAGTTGCTCCACCAAAGAAAATTGATGCATCTGTTGGTAAAGCTATTTCTAAGGCAAGATTGGATAAAAAAATGACCCAAAAAGATTTGGCAACAAAAGTTAATGAAAAGCAAAATGTTATTAATGATTATGAAGCTGGTAGAGCTGTTCCAAATCAACAATTATTAGCTAAATTAGAAAAAACTTTAGGTGTTAAATTAAGAGGTAAAAATATTGGTGAACCATTATTCCCAAAGAAAAAATAAAAAAAAATATCATTATAACGTCAACGCTGGATTCTTCTTAATTTACTGGGTTTCTTTTTCTTCTTTTTTTTTTTCTCTCTTCTTCTTAACTTGTAGTTAATAATGATAATGATCAATGTTGATTTGAAACTTTTCAAACTGTAGTTAATTTATTAATAATATTCTTATTAATATCATATAAATACTGTTAAAAGAGACCTTTTGCAGAAAAAAAATTTTTTTTTTTCGTTTTTTCGTTTTTTTAATGTTTTTTTTAGTGATTTTTGTGTTTTCAATATTGAATCATTAAAAGTTGTTAATTTAATATTAGATGAGTAATAAATCAATTTGAAAAGTTTGAAGTAATAGATTTGTTGATTATTGATTATTGATTATTGTTTATTAAGGTTTCTTTTTTCTTTTTTGTGGGGGTTTTGAAAAATGGCTACTCAATTTGTTTTAGATCTTGGTATTAAACCGGAGGAGATTTATTCCATTTCAAATAAATCTTTAAAGTTTGATAGTTTATCAGATATTCAACCTTATTTGGATGAAATGGATAAATTTAAAAATTTGAAAAAGATTGATTTTTCAGGTAATACTATAGGTGTTGAAGCTTCAAAATATTTAGCTTTAAAAATTGAAAATTTTGCAAATACAATATTAGAAATTAATTTTGCTGATTTTTTCACTGGAAGACTTAAAGATGAAATTCCACGTTCTTTAGAATATTTATTCCCATCATTATTAAAATGTTCAAATTTAAAAGTTTTAAATTTATCAGATAATGCTTTTGGTCTTCAAACAATTGATCCTGTTGAAGATTATTTAAAAAAAGCTATATCATTAGAACATTTAATTTTATCAAATAATGGTATGGGTCCTTTTGCTGGTGCAAGAATTGGTAAAGCTTTGTATGTATTAGCTCATGCAAAGAAATTAAATGGTACTTGTCCTCCTTCTTTGAAAACTTTTTATTGTGGAAGAAATAGATTAGAAAATGGTTCTATTAATTATCTTGCTATTGGTTTAAAAAATCATCAAGGTTTAGAATGTGTAAGATTATATCAAAATGGTATTAGACCATCAGGTATTAAAAAATTGATTTTACATGGTTTAAAATATAATAAAAATTTAAAAATTTTGGATTTACAAGATAATACTTTTACCATAAATGGTTCTGTTGCCTTAGCTTCATCATTATCATCATGGGAATTCTTGGAAGAAATTAACGTAAATGATTGTTTATTAAACCCAAAAGGTTCATTGGAATTTGTTAAAGCATTAGCAGAGTTACCACTGAATAATAATTTAAAATTATTAAAATTACAATATAATGAATTAGAAACTAATGCTTTATCTCAATTAGCTATTACTTTAACAAAAAATTTAAAAAATTTGAAAAATTTGGAATTAAATGGTAACAGATTCTCTGAAGATGAAGAAGTATTGGATAAAATTAAAGAAGAATTAGAATCAAGAAGTGGTGAATTGGATGAATTGGACGATTTGGAAGAACCAGATAGTGAAGAAGAAGAAGAGGAAGAAGAGGAAGAGGAGGAAGAAGAAGAAGAAGAAGAAGAAGAAGAAGTTGATTTAATTCAATTGGAGAAACAATTAGCACAAGACGAAAAGTTTATTTCTAAACCATCAAAAGAAGAGGCATCAGTGGAAGATATTGCTGCTGCTATAGAAAAGACTCATATATAGCATGTTTGACTTTTTATTTCCTATTTTGTGTAGTTTATGAAGCAAATACAAAAAATAAATATATAAATATATATATATAATTAATATAGCCATTAGAATGTAAAAGCAAAGTAACCGACTAATCTAACCTTTAACTGCATCTTTAAGGATATCTTCTTTCAACGAATCAATCAATTTATCTTTATCTGCCCATAACATCTCTAACCATTTTTCCAATCTTCTTTTCTTAACAGGGACTCTTTGTAACATTCTCGATTTGATATGAATTCTTATAACGTAAGGTGAAGGATTCAATGAAAAAAGTTCTAATAATGAAGGTTGTTTGAACTCACCTCCTGGCTTGATAATAGGAATCCCATCTGTAGTAAAATTAGACAGTTTTTGTTGTTTCCCTTGTTTTTCTTTTTTCCCTGTGGAAACAGGTGTTTGAAAAGAAGAAGAAGCAATATTAAAGCTTTCAGCAGCAGTGGTGGACCCAGTGGCAATAGTTACCTGAGCAGAGTTAAGAATAGGCAACTTATTTCTTTCTTTATCCTTTTCTTTCCTTTCCCACCTTTCCCACATTTCTCTTTTTTTATGTGTAATTGGAGATCCCATTAAAGATTCTGAGCCTGTCATTCCAACAGGTTTATCTATTTCAGCAATCTTATCATTTTCTTGGATAATGTTGCTATGGTTAAAGCCAACTGGGTTTCTATAATAAATAATGCTAACATCGTATAATCTTGCAAATGAAGTTTCACTTAAAGCTTGAATTGAATTATAAAAACTTGAAAATCTTGGGTACAACAAGTTTTGAAATTTTGGAAGATAAAACTTGTCACACATTTCTTTTTGTAATCTAGATGATTCTAAATTAAAAATATTCACTTCTGGGAAAAGTACAATCCATTCTGGTACTTTACTACAAATCATTTTTTTAAAAATTAAAAGACTTGATTTTTCATCTAATTCCCAATTTTCATCACAACTTGCTAAATTTTTCAATATCTTAAGCGTTGGAATTTGCCATATATTATACCAAGTGAAAAAATTGATTTTAGGTAAAACCATTGAATCAATATTACTCTTGGTTGAATTTTTAGTAATTTGGTATGCCTTAGACAGTGATAATCTAGCTAAATACAGAAATACAAAATGATCACATAATGAGTAATGATTACTTATCAACAATGCCGAGTCTGCCTCTAACTCATCGCCAACAATCTGAAACTTGACTCCATTTTGTTCCTAGAAAGCAAAATAAGCAAAATAATAAAAAAAAAAAAATAATAAATAGTAAGTACGCATTGAACATTTTTATAAACTTTTAATCTATGGGCGCTTTGCGGTAAATTCATACCAAGAAGTAAAGTGATAATTCCCAAAAATTAGCACATGTGATTCTCTTCAAATAATCTGAAGTCGAAGGAAAGAAAACTCTCAATCCACTTATTGAAACCGAAATAAACTGATAAACAATCAAATACATCAACAATATACACAAAACAGAAACCCCTCTCAACAAGGCTCTCCCAAAAACTGGTAACGGACGAATCCCAATATCATTTGCAAGCTCCAAAGACATTACCATGACTCCAATCACTACTATCACTATCACTACCAATATCACAACCCAAATCAAACTCTAAACCCACCTATCTAAAATCGATTGATTTGTTTAATCCATCAATTTTATCTTTAAAACTTATCTCATCTCATGTTTCCTCTTTAGGTCATAAAAGAAAAATTTTTTTTTTCATTTTAAAAGTTTTTTTTTCATTTTTTTTCTTTTTTCATTTTTTCAATTTAAATATCAAGCTTTGTTGAGGTTAGCTGAGGTTAGCTAAGGTTAGAAGGTATTGAAGAGAAGGTATAGGCTGTGATTGATTGGTTGTTAATAATGTCTCGAGTAATAGTTAAGGGGCTTCCAAAGTATTTAACTGAAGATAAGTTGAAGGAGAAGTTTGGTGAGAAAGGTGATGTTACAGATGTTAAATTGATGAAGAATAGATTTGGTGAGTCTAGGAGGTTTGCTTTTATTGGTTATAGAAGGCTGCAAGATGCTGAAGATGCGGTGAGGTATTTCAATAAGTCTTTTATAGATACTTCGAGAATTGATGTTGAGTTGGCAAAGACATTTGCAGATCCAAATGTGCCATTATCATGGAGAGAGAAAAAAAGATTACAAGATGAGAATTTAAGATTGCAGAAGGAAAAGACTTTGGAATTGGAACAAAATTTGAAAATGGAGGCTACTGCAAGAGGGAATAAGAATAATAAGAGACAAAAAATTTCTGATGAAATTAATCTGCAGATTGATAGTAATCCTAAATTGAAAGAGTTTATGCAAGTTATGAAACCAAGTCGTGAAGTGAAATCTTGGTCAAATGATATGGTAGTGAGTGAATCAGGTGCTCCTTCGAATAAAGATCTTGAAGCAGTGTTGGCAGAAAAGGAACTTGGAGGAAGTTCAAAAGTGATACGGGAAACAAATCATAATGGTAAGATCATTTCAGAAGATGCAAGTGATGATGAATATGAAGATTTCAATACAAAATCCTCATCTAATATTGAGAATGATGATGGCTCAGAAACTCTTCTGGAAGAACAAATGATTAGCTTGTCTGAATTGCCAGAGAAGGAAAACATCAATGATAATGGTGAAGGTGTGTCTGATTTAGATTGGTTAAAGCAAAGACAAGTAAGAATCAAAGAAGGAGGTGAAAAAGTCATTCAAAAACAGCAAAAATCATCGTCACAAGAAATTGAAAATGAAAATATTTCAAAATCACAAGATGAAGTTGAAGTTGAATTAGAAAAAATTGAAACAGAACAAGAAAAATCAATTAATGGAATCTTAGAAACTGGAAGATTATTTTTACGTAATATTTCATATACAGCAAAAGAAGAAGATTTTACCGAGCTATTTTCAAAATTTGGAGAATTAGAAAGTGTTCATATTGCAATTGATACAAGAACAGGTACTTCAAAAGGTTTTGCATATATTCAATTTAAATCTTCGGATGATGCTGTTGAAGCTTATAAGGAGTTGGATAAACAGATTTTTCAAGGAAGATTATTACATATCTTACCAGGACAAGTGAAAAAAGATCATAAATTGGACGAGTTTGATCTCAAGAATCTTCCGTTGAAAAAACAAAGAGAATTGAAAAAAAAACTGAATGCTTCAAAATCTCAATTTAGTTGGAATTCTTTATTCATGAATCAAGATGCAGTAATGGAATCTGTTGCAAGCAGATTAGGAGTTGAAAAATCACTGTTGTTGGACCCAGAAAATAGTTCTTCTGCGGTGAAACAAGCATTAGCAGAAGCTTCCGTCATTGGAGATGTCAGAAAATATTTTGAAATGAAAGGTATAGATTTGACAAGTTTTGAGAAAACAAAAGAAAGGGATGATAAAGTTGTACTTGTTAAGAATTTTCCATATGGAACTACTATAGAAGAAATTGGAGAGTTGTTTTCTCCATTTGGAGAATTAAAAAGATTATTGATGCCTCCAGCAGGAACTATTGCTATTGTTGAGTTTAGAGATTTACCATCTGCTAGAGCTGCATTTACTAAATTGGCATTTAGAAGATTTAAAAAATCAATTATTTATTTAGAGAAGGGTCCAAAGGACTTATTTACAAGAGAACCAACTGAAAGTGAATTAATTTCAATTATGAACGATAAAGAACAGAGTCAAGAAGAAATCTCCACTGCAAAGGAAGCTAAAACAACTTCTAATGATATAATGGCTTTTGAGAATAACGTTGAGAAGGACAATGAAGATACAGAAGATTTTACTGGACCTACAGTTTCCGTATTTGTGAAGAACTTGAATTTCTCAACAACACAACAACAGCTTGGAAATTTATTCAAACCATTAGAAGGATTTATTGTCTGTACTATAAAGCAAAAACCTGATTTAAAAAATCCAGGAAAATTTTTAAGTATGGGTTTTGGGTTTGTTGAATTTAAAACCAGTGATCAAGCAAAAGCTGCTATAGCTGCTTTAGATGGACATGTATTTGATGGACATAAATTGCAACTCAAACTCTCAACAAGACAACACGTTGTTTCAGAAACAACTCTGAAAACTCCGAAATCAGCCAAATCATCCAAAATTATTGTCAAGAATTTACCATTTGAAGCTACAAGAAAGGACGTTGTTGAATTATTTTCTTCATTTGGTCAACTCAAGTCTGTTAGAGTTCCAAAGAAAATTGATAATTCCACCAGAGGTTTTGCCTTTGTTGAATTTACATTATTGAAAGAAGCAGAGCAAGCCATGGATCAATTAAAAGGTGTACATTTGTTAGGTAGACGGTTGGTTATGCAGTTTGCTGAAAAGGAAGCAACCAACGTCGATGAGGAGATCGATAAGATGACTTCTAGAGTCAAGAAACAAGTCAATACTACTAAGATGGCTCATGTTTCTAGATTGACCGGAAAGCGTAAAATAGATGGATTGGAGGACGATGAATTTGGAGATGAGCTTGATAAAATGTAATTAGTTTAGAAAGAACAGTCACATTTATAGGATTTTATAGGTTTATGCACTTGAATAATAGATACATAATTGATATAATATAGTAGAAAACAATTCCATTTATGAAAATACACAAAACAAAGAGAGAAAAAAAAAACCAAATTAAATCAAACATTAAATGTAAAGGTACATATACGCACACCATACAATGCAAAAATAAACACTTATTTCTTCTCCAACTTTTGCAATTTAGCTTTGGCTTTTTCGATCTTTCTTCTTTTTGCCTTCAATTCTTCTTGTCTTGTTTCTTCCTTGTTAAGACCATATTGCATTTTCTTATATAATTTACGCTGTTTGTTGGACATCATAATCTTCTTCAATTCTTTTTCTTCATCTTCTTCTTTCTTTGTTGCTTTTCTCTTCTTTGAAGAAGGTGCATCCTGTTCAACTTCAGAATATTTAACACCAGCAGCTTCTAATTCCAATTCTTTTTGAGCTTGTATATCTTCGTCTTCTTCATCTTCTTCTTCGTCTTCGTCAACCTCTTCCTCCTCGTTTTCTTCTTCATCTTCTTCTTCTTCTTCGTCTTCTTCTTCCTCGTCATCATCCAGTTCAATGGCAGCTTCTGGGTTATAACCACCAGCATCTCCCCATGGAGATAAATGAGGTGGTAAAGTCTCCCCAGGAGTATAATCTGAAACTGGTAATAATTGGGCTTTATTGAACGAATCAAAGATCCATTGTGGTTGAACATAAGTTCTTCCAGGAACCTTATTAGCAATCTTTGGTCTATCAGAAATCTGATGAGTTACACCTGATAAATCAATATCATCTATTGATTCGGATTCATTGTTTAATAAATAAGCATCAAGAGCAGATTCTGAAATGATTTTACCTCCAGATGAAACTATTAAAAATTCTAGAATATCTAATGGTACTTCTCTACCAACGAAAAATGTAAAACCATCAAATAATGTAGAAACTGGGTTATCAAATTTTGAAGGTTGCAGTAATATATCACCAGTATGTTTATTAGAATCTGTAAATTGATCCAACTCTACTTCTTCAACATTTTCTACTACATCTTCATCATTATTTTCAACTGTTTCAAATTGTTCATGTTTAGCATCTGCTTGTAAAGCTTTTGCTATTTCCTTTTCTGATAAAATTGTTTCTTTAATATTTTTATTATTTTCATCAATTAATGAATTTGGTAATAATGATGTTGAACCTTCTTTTGTTTCCAATACATATGCACTTAATCCACCAATTCCTTTTAATTTCTTATTATCAATTGTTGGTGGATAAATCAAATTTGAACCAGTATATAATTTAAATAATACAAAATGTAATAAAGTTGAATAAAATTCCAAAAAAGTTAACATGATTCTAAAATCAATATCTGATGGAATATTTTGTGGAAATTTAAAAGGTACTAACCACATTATTTCTTGACCTTTAACATTTGCAGAATAATAAACTCCTTTTATAGAAACGAAAACTTTTCTAACAAGTCTTTCCTTAGCAACATAAGCTAACCATTGATTACATAACTTATCAGCTTCTTTTGTGATTCTAGCACTAACTTTATCGGTAGCTGGCATATTACTAAATAAAAATAACATATTTAAAGCATCATCAATATCTCTTAAAGCATCAAGAAAACTTGGATATCTTTCCTTAATAACATGATCTAATTTATATTTTGGTTTATTCGAATCCAATCTTTTTGCTGAACCAACTTCACCTTTCCCTAAAGCTCTATTTAATTTTTTAGAAAAAGTCTTGTGCTCTCTAAATTTTTGTAAAATAGGCTCATGTAATAAATATTGAATATCTTTAGAATAATAAAATGTAACAGGAGCAGTAGATCCTTTATTAGCCTTCTTCTTATTTCTTGGTTCTCTAGGATAAATACCTTTAAATATACATAATCTTCTAAAATCAGCTAACGAAACTTGTAACTTCTTAACAGCTTGAGTCCTAGTAATAAAGTTTTTGGCATTACCTGACTTGTTCTTCTTCTTTATCTGCATCTTCCTAACTTCTCAAGATTCAACACACAATAAAAAAAAAAGATTTCAAAACCACACTGACAAAAACAATCACTCAATAAAAGTATCTTCTTCTTCTTTTTTGCTCTTTAATACCTCTCTTTCTTTTCCTCTTCGCTCTTCTTCCCTCTTCTCTTTATGAAAAAAATTTTTTTTTTTTTTTTTTGAAAAATTTTCAAAATTTCCTCATTCGGAATTTGATTGTTTTCAAACGACTTTGGATTTTTTTTGGGTCATTTAATGGACCAATTTTGATAGCGGTTAGGGTCATAAACATATATGTTTATGGTGATGGTGTGATAACGACAACAAATTGGATAGGGTATATTGGTGGAGATGGTTCATCAGTTGTCGTTGGTAGCGGAGATCCCGCAGCCGCAGTATATGCTTAGTGTGTCCACTTTGGCTGCTATTACTGGGATGACACCTGAGGATTTGTCTTTACATGTTGTACTTTTAAAACCAAAGTTCCCATTTAATCCAGAGATACAAGCAGGTAAAGTGAATCAAATTGAACAATATCGGATAAGAATCACTTCAAGTTTTGATTCTAGTAGTGGTACTCAGCAGCGACTGCAACTGCAACTGCAACTTGAATCTCAAAGTATATTTGAATTCAATAAAAATTCTAATGATTTAACATCTCGTAAATGGACTATTCAAGTAAGTGAAATACCTTCTGCTGGAAGAAGAACTGTTTCATCACAAAATATATATGAATCTACCATTGTAAATACTGGGGCACATAACGATTTGATTGGATACCTTGATGAATTGGGATACTCTTTGGAAACAGAATTTTGGATAAAAGGTGTAAGATTTTATCATAATGATATTATAATTGAAATTTATAGAATTTATGTTAAATCTGATAATATTTCAACTGTTATAGTTCCTATTGGTGAAAAAGAACAAGATTTAGCAAAATTATATAAATTAGAATTATTAGATAAAACAGGTAAATTTTTTGTTAAATGTTTTGTTAATGTTGAAAGACAAACAGGTGTTGAAAGTATAACAAAGGCAAATAAACAATTGGATCTTTTAAAAAATGAATTATCAGGATTAATTGATTTAGAAATACCTGATAGAATTGCAATGGATAGTAGAGTCAATTCAAAAATTGGTATAAGTAATTACAACATTAGCGTTAGAAAAAAATAGAAAATTAATTCTTTTCATCTTTTATTAATCCTTCCTTAACTATATAATATCCATCTTCATTTTCTGATGCTAATTTCATTGGATCCCAATTTTTCGGAATCTCTCCCTTTAATAAATCTGGTTTCAGACAATTATTTATTTGTTCAATTATATCTCCATATTTCAACAGTGGTAAATCTTGTCTTATTATTCTTGAATCAATATTGTAATTTTTTGATTCAAATATTTTTATACTATGTAAATGATTTATAAAATTGATTTGATTGTTTAAAGATTTAATCAACTCTCCATTACCACCATCATCATCACGAGAAATCTTTGTCGATAAACCTGACAACTGTAACAACTTTATCAATTGTGATTGATCTATACTCTTAGTTCCGGTATTATTTACTTGATCCAATAAACTTGAAACCTTCCATTCGGGTTTCGATAAAAAATCTTTGATTTCAACTACAGATTGAAACTTGGATATAACCTTGGCCGAATAATTTCTCTTAGCCAACATCATCATCATCATATGCCTTTTCTAACCCTGATTTTCCAGCTTTATCCAATAGATCATTTCATCAATAAAATTGATTAATTTTTGAAATAAAAACAATTTTTTACAAGAGAAACAAACTACAAAAAAAAAAATAAAAAATTTATAAAATTTACAAAACTTATTAAAGATAGATTAATTCAAAATTAGATCAAATAAATACAATCAAGATGGCTGTTGATATTCCCAAGTGAGTATTATTGGAGATATTATTGTTTAAATGGGATGGTTGATTATTAACATCTTTTATTAATTAATTTATTTTTTGTTTCACCATTTTATTGAATTAGATCAGTAATACAGAAATTGGTGTTCTTTACAGCAATGATGATAATCTCACCAGTTTTGACCTTCTTTATTGCCCAATGGTTATTCAGTAAGTAAGAGTCATAAACATGTTAATAGTTTTAGTTTATATATTCGATGTGGATTTTTAAATTTCTAAGATTTCAAATTACTAATAAACTCGATTCATTATATATGTTTAGGTAATAATGCTATAATATCTGGAGGTTTAGCTGCTTTAGTTGCCAATGTTGTGCTAATAGGTTATGTTATTGCTGCTTTTACAGAAGATACAACTGGATATGAGGGAGATGGTAATTTAAAGAAACAGGATTAATCGAAATAAAATGAAAATAGCACAAGGTTTCTAATAATTTTTGTATAAAACTTTTTTTTTGTTTTGTTTTACTTCTTTTTCTTTAAAAAAAAAACAGATCCATTCAATTATGAATAACTTCTTCTTCTTATTCTATTATTTTGGTTCTATATCGTCGTTCTCGTAGAGTTTTGTAAAATAAAAATAGAACAGTAAGGTCAGTTGTTTCTCACATATATACGAGATATCGAAACTTGAAAAATGAAAATTTGAAAAATTCAAGCAATACAAAGTTTTAGCAACTTTTAAATTGATTTGAAAATAAATTGATCTTTTGAAGCTGTGAGATCATTAGCATTTGAATCTTAGTCAAGATGTCAGTTCGATCTGGAGATAAGAAGACTAAAATTCTTAATCCAATTACAATAGAAAAAGATTTTGGTGGACCAATTGGTGCTCTGTTCTTGACTATTTTTTTACCATTAACAACAATTTTTCTTCATTTATGTTGTAATGAAAAATATTTACTGCAAGGTTTAAGTCTTGAGTTCAACAAAGTTAAAGATTTATTTTATGATGAAGTTATTGTTAATTTTAAAGAGAATTTCTTTAATGAACGTATTTGGCTTGTATATTGTTCATGGTTCTTTATATTGGTATTTTTAGATTTTATCTTACCTGGGAAACATTTGAAAGGTGTAGAATTGAGAGATGGTACTAAATTGAGTTATAAAATTAATGGGTTAGCAATGATGGGGTTATTAGCTTCGACATTAATTGCTAGATTTATACAAACTAATGGTGAAATGCCAGAATTATCATTTATTTATGATAATATTTTATCATTACTTTGTACAAGTATTTTTTTCTCAATTTTATTATCATGTTTTGTATATATATGTTCCTATTTACCATTAATGATGTCTAAAAATGGAATTAACACAAATGAAAGAATCTTGGCAGCTGGTGGTAACTCTGGGAATGTTATATTTGATTGGTTTATGGGTAGAGAATTAAATCCAAGAATTTTAACCTGGGACATTAAACTTTACTGTGAATTGAGACCAGGTATGTTATTATGGCTTTTAATAAATATATCATGCCTCCATAAACATTATATTGAAACTGGTGGGAAATTGAATCAAAGTTTACTCTTGGTGAATTTGTTACAAGGTTTTTATATTGTTGATGGAGTTTTAAACGAAGAAGGTTGTCTCTCTATGATTGATATAACAACTGATGGTTTTGGATTCATGTTAGCATTTGGAGATTTGACATGGGTTCCATTTACTTATTCTTTGCAATCAAGGTATTTAGTTTTAAATCCAATTCAAATTGGGTGGTTAAATTTTAGTTTAATAATTCTATTAAACATCTTGGGATATTATGTTTTCCATTCATCTAATTCACAAAAGGCTAATTTTAGGAAAGATCCAGCAAGTTTTAATCAAATGAAATCTATAAAAACAAAGACAGGAACGTTATTATTATGTGATGGATGGTGGAAATTGTCACAACATATAAATTATTTTGGTGATTGGATAATGTCCTGGTCTTGGTGCTTACCAACTGGATTCAACACGCCGTTAACATATTTCTATGTCATATATTTTGGATTTTTGTTATTACATAGACAAAAAAGAGATGAAGATAAGTGTCGGAAAAAGTATGGAGAGAGTTGGAAAGAATATGAAAGAAAAGTTCCATATAAAATTATTCCTTACATATATTAAAAATATTAATTCACAAAACAACTAGATTTTTTTTTTTCTTTTATTGATATATATAGGTTTAATTAATTTAAAAATAACTTGATTAAAAAAAAATAATCAAGTTTTTTTGTGTGATTATTGAACTTTTTTCTGTCCATTAACTGGTTTTTCAAAAGCTTTATAACTAATTTGTAGACTACTTGTCCACTTCAACGCAACTGAAAAAATGGCAATTAAGAAAAGAGATACTACAGTACCCATCCAGATTCCAGGTGTGAAGAACTGATACTTCGTGAACAAGTTACTATTTGTGTCATCATCATTATCATCATTATCATCAGAATCAGAATCATTTGTAGTATAAGTTACATCACCACTATCACTATCATAAACTGTGACGGTATCTCCTTCACCAATCATGCCTTCGATTTGTTTAAAAGTTTCTGATAATTCTTCTTTTAATTTCAGATAATCTTCATCTTCAACTGAAGATTCAGTATAATCATCAAATTCATTATCTAAATTTTGATCTCTTTTCAGTTTCAAATGAGTTTTCCTCTTATTAGAAATTATCTCACTATTTTTACCATTTTTGTAATGTTGTGAATTAAAATAAGGCAAACCTTGAATAACAATTTTGGAATCCAATTTAAAACTATCAATTAATACTTGTAATTTATTCAATTTTGAATCTATCTTGTTCAATTCAAGAATTCTTGAACGATCATTTAATTTATTTAATAATTCAGGTAATCTAATAATTATTAATTCATTATTCTCAACTATTTCCTTGCTCAATTGAGTAACCCAACTATCATCATCATCTTCCTCATCACTAATATTGATAATTTTTTCATTTTTAAAACATTTTTTTTCAAATAATTCAATTTTTGAATCATAAATACAATGCATAGAATGTTTATAATTCCCAATGCTATTATTATCCATCATTTTACTTAAAAATGGAATCACATCATCTCCATTACTTAAATCTTCCTTCTTCAAACCAGGAACTTGAACCAAAAAATTATTTTTTCCCCCATTATTTTCAAATAAAGAACAAAATTCCAAATCTTTAAATTTTGTGAAATACGTCAATTCCACATCATGATCTTTAATGAATAAAGGTGCCGAATTTTTAAACGCCTCAGTAGTAGACACTAGCACAGCGGCAGCAACAGCAAATAACCCCAATAACTTCATCCTCTAATGATGATTCGATGATTCCAAATTACCTTCCTTGAAACCTTGTTTTTTTTAATTAATTATATAACTTTGATAACAGCAGCTTCCCATTTGCCTGGAAGAATATAATAATACCAAAGAACAAAGGCCAAAAAGGCCAAAAAAGAAAAAATTATCACTCAATCACCCAAAAATTTCCTATTTGGGAAAGTGCACTTTTTATACTTCCTTTTGCGGTAATTATTAAAAAATTGCCTAAAGAGGAATTTTTCTTTTTGGCTCTTTTTCTTTTTGGCTCGAGTTTCTATTGTGAATTAGCTAAAATAAATGGTCTTTCTTCAACTTCATGTTTTTCTATTTATGAAGCCATTAAGACTATAGATTGTAGCTTTGAAAGGTCTCCGCAGCTAGCTTGAGATATCTAGTCTATTAAGTGTTAGATAGTTTTTTTTTTTTTGGCAGTATATCTTTCTATCTATCTATTTGTATATATGTATGTATGTATGTATGTATGTATGTATGCATGCATTTGGTTTTGTGTACCATCAGCGACATTGAGTTTAAAATTGTTTCAACAGATCAAGTTGTTTAGGTGAGTGAGTGAAATTTCTTGAGAAACTGAAAAAAAAAGCTGAAAATTGATAGTAGAGAGTTATTAGACTGAGTGAATGATCGAGACGAGAACAGATTATGCCTGCTGAATTATCTGATGTTGTTGTTAGCAACAGCTTTGATAATGTTAGTAATATAGATAATACAGATTTTGGAGATTTTTATCCAGAAACTGTAACTGTTAATTTTATGGATAATCAGAGTGTGGCGGTTATTCATGAACAACGTTTTACACCTCAATTGGATTTTGAAGATTTGAATAATATTGCTTCAATTGAACAATGTTTTTCTAATCAAGCATTGAGTTATAGAAGTATTTTAATTGATAGTTTAAGAACTTTTAATCAAAGATTTCCACCTCATAGAACAATTTTAGAAACTTTCCCTAAATTACAATTTATTATACTGTTAGGTCATAAAAAATATAAAAGATTTTTAGATTTTAAAAAAAATTCTAATGAATTTGGAAATAAAAAAACTTTTATTGAATTAAATGATGATATTTATTCTTTAGAAGAAGATTTTATTGAAACTCAATTAAAATCATTAGATAAAATTGAAAATATAAATCAAAATATTTTTAATGATTATATTGAAAGACAAATTTTAGATAAATTAAAATCTGATAATAATAATGGAAATATTGATTTAGGTTTATATGAAATACATAATCATTTAATTGATGGAAATAATGAAAAAAATCAAGATTCTTCTATTATAACAGAATATATTAGCATGTCTGAATTATCAAATATAGATACTTTAGAAGATCAAATTCATTCAAATTTTTTATTAAGAGAACAAAATGATAATGAAAATTTTAATTATCTCAGTGAATCGGATCTTAATTTACCTCAAGAAGATGAATCTTTAGAATATTCTTGTGATACTGAATTTAATTATGATCAAGAAATATATGAACAACCTCAAACGGAATATGAATTCAGTAACAGAAGTGCTGAAATAAGAAATCAAATATTAAGCTCCGAACTTCTGGAACTTGATGCAGAACAACTTAGAGAATATCTAACTCGTGTGGATGAATATAGAATATTAGTTACTTCAGAAAATTAATATTAATATCACCATCATCATTTACAAGTTTATTTTTGTTTTTTTTTCTTTCTTATTTGTTTTTGCCAAATTTATCAGTAATTATGAAAAAAGATAAATAAATTTTTTATAAAGCAGCAGCAACAGTTTCTCAATGTAGTCTTTGTTTGAATATGTTACTTTTTTTTTTCACTTTAATATCATTTCTTCTTTATATCTCAATGATAAAAGTGTGTTTAACTTTGGTTAGTTAAAAGGAAACCAGTAGTTGCATATAGTTGCATAATCAATAATTTAACACATTTACCATTTTTCTGATGAATCAGAAAAAAAGTATCATTCGAGCAATGAAATTAGGTATTCCCACTTTCCGAAGACAGCAACTGTCAAATAAATTGACCTAATTTGAAAATCATAAGTTTTAGAATTTTAGAAAATGTAAAAAGAATGTTTCAAAAAGAGAATAATGATGTGTGTGTGTTTTTTTTTTTGAAAAGAGAAACTTTGAGGATAGAAGATTCATCTGGAATAGATGATTATTACTCTTTGATGAGAATAAAATGTACAGCTCAGTAATTAGAAAGATTAATCAAGAAAAGTTACTGTTTTAATGTGCAATAATTATTGAAACCATATTTATGCATTTACATAACTGTGTATAAATATTGATTATCTATTTAACCATTGACAACAACTGATTTGGTTTTGTAAGACATATCAGATAGAACTTTAGAGTCATAAACAGTTTTAATCATAGATACTGCAATCTGTAATTCTACAAAGTTCTTCAGTGTTAAGTATTTAGTTGTAGCCTGGACCTAATCCTAATCCTAATTCAGATCCTGATGTTGGGCCTGGGCCTCTGGGCCCAGGCCTGGTTCCTAACAAGTTTTGAGCCTCAAAATTAGTATTATTGTTCAATTTCTTTTAACTTTAAACAGTCTAACTTTCTAATTCTGATTCAGAAATTAGAACTAGTAATTTTAAAACGATCTAACACTCTGATTTCTAATGATATTCCCCATCAATCTGGTATTGTATCAGCGATAAATACCTGAAGAGATTGTAATTTAACCGATAATCGCGGACGGCGAAATTTCTTTTATTTTTCAAAAATTATCTTGAACCACATCATCAAGAACGGAATAGATAATAAATGATATATATATATATATATATATATAACTAATTGATTAGACTTGACTTGAGTTCAATTTATTCATCATCAAACTAGTTATTGTGATTTGTTCAAAGTAATCTAAGAGTTAAAGAGGGCCAAAAAATAAAAAAAAAAATATTTATATATATTTATATAGTTTTTTTCGAAAATGGCTGATCTGCAATCAAGAATTTTATCTCACATGAATAAAAGTCATCGTATTGCGATTGAAGATTATTTATGTGTATATGGTGATGTTAAAATAGATGATAAGATTGCGAATGTTCGGATGAAGTCTATTGATTTGGATAATTTTACTATTTGTTTTAATCATTTTGATGTTGAATTAGAAATTATTAAACCAATACCATTTGATCCTCCATTGAAAGATATGTCAGAATCAAGAGAAAGATTAATAGAAATGGCCAAATTTGCAGCCAAGAAAAGAGGGTTTTCTCATTTCCAAATAAATGAAATTGTTTATCCTAATTCAATTCTTTCATTTTTAATAGCATTTCTTACTTGTTATTTTATTTTAGGTGTATGTGATCCTTCAATATTTTATTATGGTTATTTACAAATTTTAAAACCTTATAGGTTTTATTTATTCTTGACATTAATTATACATGCTTTTGAACTGAAATTTTTATTATGGCCCAAATTAAGTTATTATAGAGTTCCATTGGATTATAAGATTGAATGGGTTATTTTCGCATTATTGGAAGGATTTTTAGCTATAAAAAGGTTTAATAAGCTTGCTTCTCAATTAGAAAACCCAAAGAAAGATCATTAACCATTACTTAAAATAGTTTCTCATGTACATAGGTCCTAGAAAGTAAGTGTTTCCCTCATAAAGAATATTCATCATTCATGAACTAAATATATATATATATATATATATTATTTCCTCAAGGGCCCTATGAGCAATTGAAGAATAAAAAAGAGTATAAAGAATTATAAATTTCTCTATAATAGAGATAGCTTTTAAAACCATTTGAACTAAATAAACTAACTACCATTCATATCCTCCTGATAAGATAAACTCTCAATTTAAACACAAACTTGAAAACCAACAAATTTAAGCTCCCAACCACCCCACTGATCAAACAATCAAACAATTAAACAATTTAACAATGCACCCTCGATACCTTTTCATTAGCACATTTCCAAACTTCTCATCTGGTCCCCCTCCTACTAATCATCAACTACTTCTTTCATCTATCTGGTTACTTTTATGGATTGTTTAATACCGGTATCATCTTAATATACTAAAAGTGCACGACTGGGTTTTGTACCTCTTTTTTTTTCAGTATGAAAAAACATAAAAAATTTTTCATTTCTTTTATACCAGATAAGTGATTGGGTTTCTTTTTTTTTAATTTTATTTTTTTTCCATATTTGTTGGGATTTGGAAAGTAGCAAGTATCTTTAGGATGGGTTCAAGACAGTCTAAAAGTGCCAAGAGGTCTAAGTCTCAAAATTTGTCGAGAAAAGTTGAATCAGAGGTGACATCTGATTCTGCTGCTAGAAACTTATTATCATCACAGCCTAACCTTACACCGAAATCAAAAGTTCATAAACCAAAAAAGTCAGAATTGAAAAAAAATTTGAAAAAAATTGAACTTTATGGTAAGAAGAATACTACAAGACAATATGCTGAAAAAGATTTAAATATACCTTCTTTAAATATGGCTATAAACCCAGGGGTAGTGGTTAAGAAGGGTAAGAAAAAGGGGAAAAAATTTATAGATGATCAAGATTCACTTACTTTAAATAGATTGGTAAAACAAATAAATGATGAAAAAGATTTGGTGAATGAAAGTAAATTAGAAAAAGCTAAAAGATTGGAAGAAATTAGAGAGTTGAGAAGACAAGAATTGGAGAAAAAAGAGAAAGAGAAAACACAGAAATTAGAAGATAAGAAAAAGGAAATAAAGAATAAATCAAATCAAGCAAGAGCTCTGAGAAGAAAAAGTGCTAGGGATATTAGTCAAGAAGAAAACAAAAATGGTGGTAAATTAAAGAAATCTGTTTCATTTGCATAAATGTTGTTTATTTGTTCTTTTCTTTTTTCTTTTTCTTTTTTTTTTTGTTATACTATATATCTAATAAATCTGTTTAAATCAGTTTTGTAATTGTAATTTCATGCTTTTCTTTCTGTCTCAGCAGCAGCTTCAGCAGCTTCAACAGCTTCAGATGCATCGTTTTCATCAAACACTTGTATTTTCTTGTTCCCATTCGGCAGTTGAGTCTCATCATTTATGCGTCTCACCACAAGATTTTTGTTAAAATATTTAAATCCATTCATATTTTCAAAAGCTTCCTTTGCATCTTCAACAGTTTCATACTTGATTTCAATGCTTGATAAAAACTTGTCATTGTTCGGGTAAATGATATGTTTTATTGGTCCAAATGGTATAAAAATGCTGTATAAATCTGTTATCGTTGTTGATTCAGATATATTAGCTTTAAAATATACATACTGTTAGTTAAAACTGCAAATTCACACTATATATATATCTATATATATATACATACCAACACGTATAGTCGACGATTCCATATCAATATCTTATCAATCTTTATTTACTCTTTAGTTCCTTGCCTTATGAAAACACAGGTTTATTGAAAAGTTCAATTCAAATTAATTATGTTTTACTTTATTTTTCTTTTATTTAAATTTTTAGATAATTTTTTTTTTTCAATTTATCAAAGCAATACACCTTATATACTTGAAACGAAAACACTTAATCATAAAACGAAAAAAAAAAAAGAAAAAGAGAAAGAGAAAGGGAAAGGAAGGAAGACCCGAAATATAATCTGATATAGAAGAAAGTAATTAAAAAATTTTTTTTTTTAAATTATTGGAAGAAGAAGAAAAAAAAGAAAAGAAAGTTCATTATTCTTTTCTGAAATCAATCAATCTACGATCCTCCTAAACGTCTTAGTTGTTCTTTCTTCTGATTGTAAGCCAGTGCTTCAACTTTAACGAACCAAACTGTAATTCCACCAATAATTACTGTGATTCCAACTAATATGGCATTTAAAGGAATTGGATTCATTTTAAAAGTGGTATGTGTTTCTTTATCTAGGAAACTTTGTAAAAAATTGAATATTCCACTAAGACACATGATAGAACCGTAAATGGTACCAAATGTATCGAATCCGAAAACTTTAGCACAATAATCTGATATTGAAGTATAGAAGAAAGGTCTATAAGCAACAAATATTAAGACATGAATAATTCCAGCAATCATAGAATTTGGAATTATACCCAATATACCAATAATTAATGAAAAAAGTAATAATCCACTTAATACAACAACTGTTGAACAATTATCCAAAAATAATCCAACAAATGGAATAGAAATAATTCCTCCTAAGGGTAATGCAAAATCAAAAATTTTATTTAACATTTCTGCTTTTTCAGATGAATGTAACAAATAAGTATATTGAGTATTAATAGTTGCAACAAAATAATTTAATCTTAACATTTGAATGATTGCAAACAGACACATCAAGAAGAACCAATAAGTTCTAAACTGATATGATGCTGAAAATCCATGTAATATACCAAATACATTTCCTGGAGAAATTGTTTTTTCAACCAGTGTTTCAACTTCTTCAGCGTAAACTGTCTTCATTGCTTCACCTAAAGAATCTCTTCTATTTGATGTAATTCTCATCAGCAGTTCTTGTGATCCAGTTGGCAATAATGATGTATTTTCATCTAATATGGCTTGTTCGGCGTCATTAGTAACAGTTGGGGCATGTTCAGGATCAACTGGAATCCCATAAGATTCATGAGGCATTATGAATAATTGAGCAAATGTGATAAATAATGGAACACATAAATAAATTTTGAAAAATTGTTGAATAGTTACAGAATTATCTAATTTGTTATATGCAATTTTATAAAGTAAAAAAATTGCAGATGAAGCATCAAATGCACCAGTTATAAAAGCTAATACTGAACCAGATTTTTTAGGAAATGCATTTGATAATTGGAAAGATGAAATATAAGCAAATGGACCACCTAAAGCCATTGCACCATATCCAAATAAGTATGGATCAAAATTATTTATCTTATCTGCATTGATGAAAATATAACATGATGCAAAAAGGAAAAAAGCACCAATAAATCCACAAACTCTTGGTCCAAATCTATCTAAAATTGAACCTATAACCAGAGCA
Source organism: Pachysolen tannophilus NRRL Y-2460 (assembly GCA_001661245.1). NCBI lineage: Eukaryota > Fungi > Ascomycota > Pichiomycetes > Alaninales > Pachysolenaceae > Pachysolen > Pachysolen tannophilus. Next base: position 773,071 of record KV454012.1, read on the forward strand.
GAGACATTGGTCAAAACTGCAGCAACTGTGAACATCATATTCAATTTTAAATCCCTTTCTGTACATAGTCTTGTCTTTGAATCTGCTTGGAAGTCATCTTCAATATTAAACATAGATTCAAATTGAACATCTTTATGTGAAGAGCAAAGAGAACTATAAACCCCTTCATTAACTAAAATTGGTTTTAAAGCAGCAAACCCAAAAATTGGACCTCCAGAAAGCAAACACCAAAATATAGCACAAGATATTTGTAAAAGCCTTTTACTCTTAGGAACCTGAAAATGGTATATCATGATGAAAGAAACTAGATATATATATATATATACACACGCACATATATATATATATATATATATATTTAAACAACAACAAGTTAATCTTCCTTTGAAGTGAAAATTTTTTTTTTTTGTAATTTGATAAAGAAAGGGGTCTCTTTTTTTTTTTTTTTTTTTTTTTCACTTCTACATCTTCTTCAATTTAGTTCAAAATTAATTAATACCAATAATTTTATTACGTTGTAATTACACTAGTTAGCGGTAATATAGAATTAGATGATTTAGAAAGATGTCTCTTTCTTTCTCTCAATCTTTCTATTCAAATTTCTCTTTCTTTCCTGTAATATGCAAATCAAAATTTTTCATTCTTATCTTCGTGCAGTGCAGTACTAAATCTCGGTGCTTGCCGAACGGTATTAATCATTAATAATACATTACATTAAAGCATACAATATTGCAAATAAAGAACTATATATATATATATATATATATATATATGTAAGTATGGTCATCTACCTACGATCCAGTTGATGATATCTTTTAAATTATCTCCGTTTTTAACACTTGCTATGAAGATCCCGACGTCTCTATCTAATTCAGTGATTTCTTCTTCTTCTATATGCAGGATTTGATTATTATTATTATTATTATTATTATTGTTGGTATTATTTGGTTTGGTGACATTATTTTCATGTTCGATACTATTCAAAGTTTCATTATTCGTAGTATTAGTTGTTACAATTTCATTTTCTCTTCTTAAAGTTATTTTATCATTTGAAAATTCTATTCCTAAGAAATTTGCAAATAATTCAATCTTATTAATAATTAAAGGACTATTACTATTATGTTTATTATTGGAATTAGTATTATTTTTATCCTTAATATGATCTTTAGTATTAGATTTTTCCTTTGCTTTATAATAATTTGTGTTATTATTATAATTGCATAAATTTTTAAAATCATCATCTGTTAATAAATCAATTTTGTTACCAATAATTAAAATTGGAGTACAAGAAATAGATGTTTCCAATATTACATTATGTAAAACTTTTTTAGATTCTTTTAAAGTTAACTGATCAGATAAATCAATTACATAAATTATTAAATCTCTTGAAAGGTAATACCTTTGCCAAATAGAAGATTGAAATCGGGTTTGTCCACTTAAATCATAACATTTTATAATTAAATTCTCAACACGGAAATAATCCAAATCACAACCAACTGTTGGAATTGTATCTTCTTGAAAACTTTGACCGCTGAGAACTTTAACTAATGATGTCTTACCAGCATTATGTAAACCTAATATAGCAAGATCCAACTATTAATAATTAAACTTTTGTGTTAGCATAAAAAAAAACAAAAAACAAAATTTTCTTCTCTTAAATTCTTAATTAATCTTATATACTTACTTCATTAGAATAAAAAAAAGTAAGCAATGAAAGCCACAAATTCTTAAAGTACGATAATAAAGACATCTGACTTATATTATAAGTTCAATCTATTATTCATCTCAATAGAACAACTTATATATATATATATATATATATATATATATAATATAGTGAACTAAGGTTTTTTTATTATTTAATAATAACCAAAAGGCGGAGAAATAAAATTTCTCCGTTTTGAATCCGCATTTCCTATTCGGAAACTCAAAAGGAAACGGAGAACTTTTTCCAATTTCAATTTCAATACAAAAAACTTCTCCGCGTTTTAAATGTTGGCTATGAAAATTGTTAAACCGAAACTTTTTAAGAAACGAGGTTAATCATGAGTTGATTGATTGATTTACTTTTTAATAATATATGTTTCAAAATATCAAATTTATTTTTTTTCTTTTTTTTAAAATATATATATATAATAAATATATATATATAGAAGTAATTTTAAAAATCTAGAAGTAGCAGCTAATATACAATTAAGGAAAGAATGTTCAAAAGAAAGTATCCTGAGGAAGAAAAAAAAAATACCCCAAGTAAAAATGAATGAGAAAAAAGAAAGAAAATAAAAATAAAATAAAATAAAGTTTATAGTTTAGTAGTTTTGTTGAAAACTCGAGAACTAATAAATAATTCTCAGAAATGCAAAATTTTTTAAAAAGTTAAAAAAAATAAAAATAATAATAATAATTGTGAACAATTCAACTTGGATTTTAAAAAAGTTGATGAAATGAGTTTTGAGTAATAAACGTTAACGTGAAAAGAAAAAAAGAAAAAAAGAAAAAAGAAAAAAAGTAAACGCGAAAGGAAAGTAAAGTAAAAGTTTAAATCTCTCGTTTTTCCTTAGTTAGTTTAAATTTTTTTTTTTTTTAACAGTCAATCAAAGCAACAATTTCCAAATGAATTGGACTACATTGACTTCCAATATCTTCATTGTATAAGTTGTAGAAATCGCCTGATAAACATTGGTAAAAAGTATCATTTGAACCAAGTGACAAGAGACCACTTTCTGTAATTGCCCAACCTGCAGCATAAATAGCACCTGCTTGTGGTGGAGGACCATCAAATTGGAATTGATAATTTGCAACAATCGAACCAATTCTTCCCTTTGAATCTGTCAAGATCGAGGAACTTAAAAATAAAGCTAAAGTATCATCAGATAAGCATGCTTCTGAAGTAATTTCTATATTACTTGTTGAAGTTGAACTTGATGATGCAGATGTTGCAGTTTCAGTGGCAGATACAGTGGTAACTGCTGATGTGCCACTTGCTGTTGTTGCACCTTCAACATCTCTCTTACGTACAACTGCTGCGGATCCAGAAGCAGCTGCAGATGATCCTGATGAGGTTGAAATGGTTTGGATTGCAATACCAAAAGTTGAAGCATAATCAGTAACTGCACCATCAGAAGCTGAAGCTGATGGAGTCAAAGTCGTCCATGATTCTGATGCTGATGAAGTTGCAGCAGATGAAACTGAAGAGGATGGAACGTAAGCTGCTAAAGCTTGAGTTGCCAATCCTAAAATTGCTAATGATTTTGCTAATCTGTATTGCATTTTTATTGATGATAGATGAAAAGAAAGAAAAAATATACTAAAATATATTTATATATATATATATATGTTTTAATATTTTTTTTATATTTATATTGATTTAATAAAATAAAAATTTTGTATATTATTTAGGAATCTTCAATCTTTTTATATTAAAATTTGGTGTTTTGCAATCCGAGATACCTAAAACTAGCAATGCAATTTTTTTTAAATATTGAGAAATTTGTTATAACTGGACTCAAATGATTATTTCGCTCTTTAGATCTTTTAAAAATAGTAACTTCAATAATATGGAGGGTTTTAACTTAAAAATAAAACGTTGATCGTAATAGTTGAAAAAAAAAAAAATTCAAACTTATTATTATTACTTTTGCACATCTTGCTTGAAATATTTGCTACTCAAAAAAAAAAAAAAAAAAAAGATGGCTTGTTATTAAGGGTCTCTTTAGTTTCTACTTTGACTTTAATAGGAAGGTAATAAATAAATTACGTAGTTACACATATGCAAATGAACTTTAACTTAACCGAGCACTTCTTGGGCGAAAAAAAGCAGGAACTTTTCATTAAAGAAATGAAAAAAAATTAAAATAAAATTTCCTTTTTAAGTTAATTCAAAACATTAGCAATTAAGTTTCCCTTTTAAGGAGGCTCAAAATTGTTTAAATTATTTAAAATAACCTTTCTTAAAGCATTATAAGCCGAGGTATTCTCTTAATTTTATAATCTCATCTATTAATAGGTACAAGCAATAAAATTTTATTTGTATATTTAATTTGTTCCTAAAAAAAAAAAAAAAAAAAATAGTTCCAGTATAATCAATTCCCCATCAATATCCGGCCAAGATTTGGTGATAAATCGTGAATCGTGAATTGTGAATCTTTAATACCGAAATAGGAAAAACTTTAAATTTCTTACAAGTGTATACGTACCAAACCTAAATAACACAAGCTAACTTCTTTTTCTTTTTTTTTTTGTTTAAAAAAGAAAAATCGTATTCAATCAAATTCGCCAATTTTCTTATCCAATCATTAAATTGAAAACATATTTTTCTATTTAATTTTCTTTTTTTTTTTTTTGGTAATAAATATGCAATAAATGTACCTCCTAACATTCTGGAATTTCTCTGTTGCGCCAACTAAACTGACATTCCTGTAAGATCAAAAAGTAAGGTTCTGTAGATTGCTTTCTTGCAGCTCGAAGAGAAGATCTCGGGCGAAAAAATTGAGAAGAAAAAAAAAAAAAAAAAAGACAATAAGGCTGTAAGCTTATGTTCGAGGGCGGTTTCAAGGGTTTTCTTCGGAAAACAAAACAAAAAAAATAAGAGAAGGTTTATTGCATAACTGGGGCTGCATATGGTATATGCAACTAGATGTTAATATTATAGAGAATGATTGTCTATTAGTGACAGATAGATTTATATATAGTATTAGACAACTATGGTAACTTAATTTTTGCTTCGCCAAAAAAGAATCATTTTGTATTAATTATATTGATGGTTGGTCGGTTGGTTGGTTTAAAACATACAAAATTTTGGTTAAGAAAGGAAGAGAAAAAAATAAAGTTCAATTAAAAATTTAATTTGAAGAAAAGAAAAAAAATGAGAGAAACATATATATAAAAAAAAACCTAAACATTATTACTACTAACTATGAAGGTTTTCTTTTTTCCTTTTTTCTTTTTCCATTCTTTTACAGAGTTCTAATAATACCAGCAGCCATTAAAGTAGTGATTTTTTTATAAACTTCAGGGTTTTTCATATGTTCTTGCAAAGCCGCTGGATTATCTCTTGCTTGCTGCAAGATACTATTCATTACCGGATCTTGCAATATAGCAACCACTTCCGGATCTTTACTTGCTCTTTCTAGAGTTTGTTCTGGAGATTCACCTTCAACTGCAGCGAATCTTTGGGATGATGCTTTATGGAATAATTGATCAATTTCATGTGTTGAAGTATTATCATTTAATTCAATTGCTTTTGCTCTCAGTTGTGATAAAGTTTCCATTGATTGAGAAAATTCTTTAAGAGCCAATTGAGCAGTTGCTTTTCTAATATAAGCTCTAATGAAATTAGGATCAAGTTTAATTGCCTCATTACAATCTTTAATAGCTTCTGGGAATGACATTAATTTTGCCAATGCAGCAGCTCTATTTGAATAACCTCTTGCATCTTTAGGAGCTCTTTTTATCATTTCAGTATATTGTTTAACAGCATTTGGCCAATCTCCTTTGGAAAAAAATTCCTTACCTGATAATCTTGCTTCTTCTGCTTTTTCTGGATCAACATACAGTTCAGATTCTCTTGTTTTTAATAATTTTTCAGTTGATCTTAATTTATTCAAAGTTTCTGGTGTACGATGTTCTGTTAAAGATTTTTCAAAATAATGGATTGCCTTTGGTAAATCATCCATTTTTAAATAAGTATTACCAATTCTTGCAAATGATTTGGCAACTAATTTATAATCAGCTCTCATATCTCTACCTGCTTCAACAGCTTGTTCACATGTTTTAATTGTTTGTTCATAATCACCTTTTTCAAATTCAGCAGCAGCACGATTATTTAAATAAGTGATATCATTGTGAAGGTTCCAAGCTTTATCATATAATGCAATTGCTTCATCAAATTGACGTTTCTTATATAAAGCATTGGCTTCTTGTTTAAGAGCATTTGCTTGCTTTACAGAATCATCATCTTCTTGGTTCTTACTAGAAGATGCATCTTTCATTTCAACATCAGCTGCCTTTGACTGCTGATGATCTTTCTTTTCTTCCCCTTTCAGTTCATGTTCATGCTCATGTTCATGTCCATGTTCGTGTTCGTGTTCGTGATCATGGTCATGGTCATGATCATGATCATGTTCATTTTTTTCTTCAGCGTTAGGATTCATACTTAAATCAACACCCAATAACGATGCCATAATTGTCATTAACCTTTGATCTTTCAAAAATTCACCAGCCATAGATTGAGGGTTTGCTTGTAATTGTTGAACTTTTGATACTAATTGTGGATCTTTCATCAATTCTGCAGTCTTTGGATTTTTCCTCAATTTTTCAATTAACATTGGATCAGAAAAAATTTGACCCATTCCTAAATCAGGTGGTTGTCTCTTTTGTTGTTCCAACAAGTTCTTAATGGTATCCAAACCTTCCTTTGCCATCTTATTACCTGGCTCTAATTCTAAAGCCTTTTCATAAGATTTTAATGCATCTTCATAATGTCCTTTACCAAATTCAGCACCAGCTATTCTATTATAACCTTTTGCCCAAGATGGATTGATCTCCACACATTTCTCAGCATCTTTTAAAGCATCATCAAATTTCTTCAAAGATGCAAAACATGCAGACCTATTCGAATACAATACATGATTTGGTACTGTAGAAACTTCAATAGCTTTTGAAAATGATTCAACAGCTTTATCAAATTGTTTGGCACTGAAATACAGATTACCTTCAGCCTTTAATTCTTCAACAGAAGACATTTGAATTGAAAAAATTTAAACTATTAAACTTAGAGAGAAATCTCAATGAATTTCAATTAATCAAATCACACACCGATAATAAACAATTTTTACTAATCGTTCAACTAGTTTCCAATATAATTTATTATATTTATACCCATCATCTTCAAAACCTTTTTCAAATTTTTCTAGAAGAAACCAAAAATCAAAAAGTCAAAAAAGAAAAAATTGATTGATTCCCGCGCGCACGACCTTAAATTTTCCCTTTCAATTTTAGCGCCCAAAATTATTGCCAACGACGACGACGACAACAACAAAGAAGAAGCTCTTTAGATATTGGATCTAATCATATGGAGGGTAGAGGTTTATTGGGGAGTATGTCTGGTGGTGTTGATGGTTTTTTTGAGAGGGCTTCAGCTGGGTTTGTTGATTTTTTATTGGATAATGGGGTGAAAATATCTGAGAAAGTACAAGTTTGGGATTATAGAGATGTTAATCAAGGTAGAGGTTTGAAAGCTATTCAAGATATAGAGAAGGATGAGGTATTATTTTCTGTTCCCAGGTCTGTGATTTTGAATGTAGAGACGAGTTCGTTGCCGGAAGGTGTAAAAATGAAGTTGAAGGATCTTGGTCAGTGGGAAGCTTTAATAATTACTATATTGTATGAGAAGTATACAAGTTTTTCCAAATGGATACCATATTTTGAAGTTTTACCATCTTCAAATTTTAATAATTTGATGTTTTGGGATCAAGATGATTTAGTAAACTTGGGGCCTTCTTTGGTGTTGGATAGGATTGGTAAGGTTGAAGCTGAAGAAATGTATAAGAAAATTTTCCCCCAAATTGTTCAATCTTTAGGTTTATACGAATTGTTGAAAGATGTCAGTATTGATGAGTTTCATAAAGTAGCAAGCACGATCATGTCTTATTCCTTTGACGTTTCCAAAAGCGTTGATACTAATGAAGAAGATGAGGAGGAGGAGGAAGAAGAAGAAGAATTTATCAAGACAATGGTTCCGTTAGCTGATACTTTAAACGCCGATACAAACTTGTGCAATGCTCATTTGATATATACAAAAGATGCATTGGTTATGACAGCTATCAGCAAGATTGGCAAAGGGGAACAGGTTTATAACTCATATGGAGAGCACCCAAACTCTGAAATTTTGAGAAGGTATGGTTATGTTGAACCAAATGGTTCAAAATTTGATTTTGGTGAAATACTTTTAACTTCAATTGAAAAAAATTTCTCTGAATTTTATAATATTGAAAATAATTTAATGACATTAATAATTAAAAGTATTTCTAAAAGTGAATTTTTAACTGAAATGGAAAATAGTATTATTTTTGAAACTTATGAATGTTATAAAGATGGTGAAACAATACCTGAATTCATTCTTTTACTGCAAGTCTTAACTCTTGTTGGTTTAATTCATCAAAGTGAAGATGGTCTTGAACTGGAAACTTTCAAGTTGGAACAATTTATAAACAGATTAGTAAAGAAAAGTTTTATGTTGATTGAAGATGGGAAATTGACTAAATCTACAAAGGAAAATATAATCAAAATTATGGAACTGAGAATTACAAGTTATACAAATTTCTTAAAGGAAAATAAACTTAGTTCCGATAATACAGATATTCATAAATTGAGAGTTTCAATGGCAAAATCCGTACTTAAATCGGAATTAGATTCTTTAAACAATACAAAGTTGAAATTTGCAACAAATTTTAAACTCATTGATGATGAAAAGATGATTAGAAACGTTTTAAAACGAAAGATGCTGACTGATGATACCATTAGAACTAAGAAAGCAAAGAAATAGAATTAGAAATCAGGAATCGGTTTCTTTTGATTTTTTTTTCTTGTATAAAACTGTAAAATATACATATATTTAAATAAATTGTAAATGAAAATAAATTTGTAAACAAATCAAACTATTATTGTTTAAATTAGATGTCGATATATATATAAATATAAATAAAATATATATGTATGGAATATTCTATATATCTCAAGTGATTTTGAGAGATAGATTGGGTCATGAGTAAGATGGTAGAGCTACCTGATCCGCCTGGAGATATAATAACGTCATTAAAATTGTCACCGGTTTATCCAAATCATTTATTGGCTACATCTATAGATGGACAAATCAAATTGTACGATATCAGGGCCAATACATCATTACAAGTTTTAAATAGCACTCATGGTGGGATATTAGATTCTTGCTTTTTAGTGGATTCAAATAGATCGTTTATTGGTAATAGTGATGGAATAATATCAGAATTAGATTTTATAAACGAGACATGTAATAAAAAAATTGGTAAACCTCATACAAACGGTATCAAAAGTTTAATTTCAATTGATCAAAATTCATTAATTAGTGGATCCTGGGATAAGACTTTCCAAAAAATTGATTTAAGGTCACCACAAGTTAGTGAAATATATGATTTACCTGGAAAAGTTTTTGCAATGGATTCAAGTCAAGATAAGAATAAAATAGTTATTGCAATGTCCAAAAGATTAATTCATATTTATGATCCAAGATTTATAGATAAACCATTACAAGTAAGAGAAAGTGGACTAAGATATCAGACAAGATCCATAAAATGTATGCCAGATAATCAAGGTTTTGTAATTGCATCCATAGAGGGGAAAGTTGCAGTTGAATACTTTGATTTATCAAATGAGGTCCAATCAAAGAAATATGCCTTTAAATGCCACAGATCAAAAGATCAAACCAATACCAACATAGAGCAAGAAATAGTCTCTTCAGTGAATTCATTATGTTTTGGTAAAGAAAATGAATTATTCACCGGTGGTAGCGATTGTAATGTTTACCTTTGGAATTATCATACAAAGAAAAGATCAAGACTGTTCCTGTTTGATAAAAGTGTGGTTTATATGAATTTTAACGAAAAATACAACTCATTGATAATAGGATGTAGCGATGACTCTTACAAGGCTATCCCATATACTTCTGCTGGCTCAAAGCATTCGGATTCAAAAATTTATATCCAATCTTTTTAGCTGTGTCCACTTGTAAAAAATAGGGTTAAAAATTTTTCATAAAATTTTTCTTTTTTCTTTTTTTTAGTTCTTTTCTTTCTTTTTGTCCATAATATAAATATCAACTTCATTTTAAATACGAAATTTTTGGGAAAAGAACTTGTAAATAATTAGAGGTTAAAGAAGAGTTTTATCAAGGATGGTAGGAAGTCTTGTTGGTACTGGGCTTATGAGGTCCAATGGATTTTTTATTCGTCGTATTCTGTTAGTTAAGAGTATGAAAACTTGCAGTAAAATATTTAGGGGAAACTCAGGTGTAATGATTACTACTGGTAGTCGTAAATATGCTACGAAGAGTATTGTTCAATTAACGAGGGAGAAATATCCAAAAATCAAGAGAAATGATTCTTTTAAGAAGCTTGAGCAAGAAGATATAAATTTTTTTAAATCTGTTTTACAAAATGATAACGGTGTTGTAACAAATAAAGACGATTTAGAATTTTTCAATGAAGATTGGATGAGAAAATATCGTGGAGAATCACTGGTTGTTTTGAAACCAAAGACAGTTCAGGAAGTTTCTCAAATTGTTAAATATTGTAATGAAAAGAAGTTGGCTATTGTTCCACAAGGTGGGAATACAGGATTAGTTGGTGGATCTGTACCTGTTTTTGATGAAGTTATTCTTTCTTTATCTTCAATGAAAAAAATTAGAAGTTTTGATAAAGTTAGTGGTATTCTTAAAGCTGATGCTGGTTTAATCTTAGAAAATGCTGATATATATTTATCCGAGAGAGGTTATATTTTCCCATTAGATTTAGGTGCTAAAGGATCATGTCATATTGGAGGAAATGTTGCAACTAATGCTGGTGGTTTAAGGTTATTACGTTATGGTTCATTACATGGATCTGTCTTGGGTTTAGAAGTTGTGTTACCGGATGGTACAATATTGGACTCTATGCATTCATTAAGAAAGGATAATACAGGTTATGATCTTAAACAAATGTTTATTGGTTCCGAGGGGACCTTAGGTATAATTACAGGTGTTTCAATACTTTGTCCAGCAAGACCAAAAGCATTTAATGTTGCATTTTTGGGTGTTTCTTCTTATGAAGCAGTTCAAAAAACTTTTGTTCATGCTAGAGGTGAATTATCAGAAATTTTATCTGCTTTTGAATTTATGGATAGTAAATCTCAAAAATTAACAGCTAAACATTTAAATTCACCTCATCCATTAGATGATCCATTTCCATTTTATATACTTATTGAAACTTCTGGTTCTAATAAGGAACATGATGATGCCAAATTAGAATCTTTCTTGGAAAGTGCAATGGAAAATGGTCTTATAGATGATGGTATTGTTGCTCAGGATGAAACACAAGTTCAAACTTTATGGCAATGGAGAGAACAAATACCTGAAGCTTCCACTATTGGTGGTGGAGTTTATAAATATGATGTATCATTACCATTACCTGATTTATATGGACTTGTAGAAGCTGTTAGAGCAAAATTGAACGATGCTAATTTAATTGGTGAAACCGATGAATTCCCTGTTGTTGATGCTGTAGGGTATGGTCACATTGGTGATGGAAATTTACATTTGAATGTTGCTGTAAGAAGATATACAAAAGATGTTGAAAAAGTATTAGAACCATTTGTTTATGAATGGATTCAAAGTAAAAAAGGTTCCATCAGTGCTGAGCATGGTTTAGGTTTCCAAAAGAAAAATTATATTCATTATTCCAAGAGTGATCAAGAAATTAAAATGATTAAAGATTTGAAAAATCATTATGATCCAAATGGTATTTTGAACCCATACAAATATGTTTAGAATAAATGTTTCCTATAGAATTGTAATTTTTTTTTTATTTTTTATTTTTTATTTCTTATTTACTTATTTACTTATATTTAAATTTTTTGATTAAAAGTGATATTCATATAAATAGTCAACTCATTATTTAACACAACTATTAAAAAAATACAAAATTATTTAAAATTATTAAAATTGTTTTAAATTATAAATACAGTCTTAAAAGAAAGCCAAACCTCTATTTATCTCCAAACTAATTAACTCCAAATTAAAAAAAATTAAAAAAAAAAAAAAACAAAACACAAACACAAAAACTTATCATTGAAAATAGAAAACACTCCAATCACCTCGAGTTTTTAGCTGTTTCATTCATGGCATTATCATAACTTGGTGGATTTTCAGTTGGCTCATCACCTTCTTGATTCGGCGAAATAGCCCCATAATCAGCAGGTCTATTATGCTGTTGGTTCTGTTGGTTCTGTTGTTGTTGTTGTTGTTGCTGACTTAAAGCTCTTGCAGAAGAAACCGGTGATGGTACTTCAACATATACAGTATGAGTACAACTATGATGTAAATGTGGAGATTGTGGGTTAATATTTTCTGGACTACCTACTGCGACACCTCTTCTATCACTTGGAATATATAACCTTTGCTCTTCATCAATAACATAAAACCTATCTTCTGGATACTTTGAAATGATATACCATGAATGAATTAAACCTGGAATGTAACCTAGGATACATAATAAGATATTAATTAATGAATCAGCAGAGCAAAGACCTCTTTTAAGCCAAACTGGAAGTGGTGGAAAAAAAATAGCCACTACAACTAATACACAATCGCAACAGCAGCAACACATCTTGAAATTAAAATGAAAATATATAAATCAATCTATTGATGAAAACAAATAAATTTGATTAATTAATAAAATAATTAGATATATATTATATATATATATATATATAAATATAATTTATGATCATCATTTTTACTGCAACAACGGCTTTTTCTATTATAGTAAGACGCAGAAAAGAAAAAAAAAAAAAAAAAATTTTCTTTTAAAGGAGAAGTCCGCGGCGAGATGAAAGCCACTTCGGCGGGCCGACAAAAGGAGGGCAGGCCGGGGGAAGAAAGAGAAAAAATGAAAAAGTGAGTTAACGGGCGGGCGGGGTCCCTTGATGGCAAGTAGCGGCAGCCTTCGGTGAGCGGCAACCCTTAATGAGTTGGCCCGTTTCTTGGTAAGTCGGCCAGTCTCTCTCTCTTTACCTTATAAACAAAGATTATCAGCGAAACCGACTACCCGCGGCAAGCCGAAGGTGTATCTGTTTGATATAAAGAGTGTACGTGCGCTAGAAAATGTGTGGGCGCAAATGTGTGGGCGCCAAATGTGCACGTTTTGTGTAAGCTTAAAAAAACAAGTTTACGCATTTGCGCATGTGCGCATGCTCGTATGTGCGTATATTCACTAGTTTTCCTCATTAGTAAAATGTGTAGCAATAAACACGACTACAATAGTTATTGTGTTGCGCATAAACTTGCATTTATTATCCGTGGTAATCATTTATACTTTGTTTATCATTTAATAATTAGTAGTAATTAGCTAAAACTAGTTTGAAAAAGACAAAAACAAAAAAACAGAAAAGTATTAAAAAAGAAGCTAAAGTTGAGTGTTTAGTATAAAGATTGATGGTTTAGTGTGATGTTTTAAAGTTAGTTGTACAGAAGTCTAATTATAAACTTATATATATATGTTAATTTTTTTTTTTGCATAAATTAATGCGAATAATAATTTGTAGTTTTATCTTTTTATGATATGTCACAATATAATTTTGATATATCTTGACCAAAAAATCATGCTCATCTGTCGCAGTCTTTAAAGGTTTCTCTATCTTTTTTTTTTTTTTTTTCAATTAAAGCTGTAAGAGTTGTTTAATAATCAAGTTATCATCAACAATGGCACCAATCACCAGGTCAAAATCGACAAAAAATAATAACAACTTGTCGCAAGTTGTACAATCAAATTCTGTTTTATCATCTTCTTGTTCTAGTTTGGGTTCTGCAAATAGCGAACTTGATTATGCTCAAAATTTTGAGGAAGTTAGTTATGATATGGAAGAAAGAAGAGACCTTTTAAAAATGGAAGAATCTTCAGCTTGGGATTTACCTTCATTGATTGAAAGATCGGTAAAAGAAAAAGAAAAAGAAAATGAAAAAGAAAATTCAAAACTTCAACTCTCAAAAATTGAGAAACCGAAACTGAGAAAAAAGAGTAATGGACTTTTCGCTGATGAAGCTTTGGATTTATTTTTAATTCCAGCAGAAGAAAGTCCTTTAAAAGCTCCAAAGAGACTTACATTAAAGTCTCCAGTTGAAACAGAAATGAAATATCCCTGCCTTGAATTAACACCAAGAAGAACAGTTTCTGAAAATTTTTTCAATAATTTGACTTTATTTTCACAAAATACAATTTTGGATTTTATTAACAATGAAAATGATAAATTAATTTTATTAAATGAATTGAAAAGAATTACTTCAAAAGAAGATTGTGATAATATGAAATTAATTTCAATATTATACTGTATTACCAATCCTGATAATGAAGTACAATTACGTTGGATTTGTGATAATAAGAATCAAATTTTATCATTTAAAAATGTACAGTTTTTCTTTAAATGGTTTGAAAGTTGCAAACTAAATGTTGAACATGGAATTGATGAACATGGGATTGTTGAACATGAAATTGATGAAGAAGATAACGATTATGATGATATGAATAATATCGAAAATTCTCAATATTTCTTGATACAATCAAAAAAATTATCAAAAACTATTTTAAGTATTTTAGGCTTTCTGATTTTCAATTTTTTCACAACAATTTTAACGTTAATATTAACTTGGTATTTATTACTTAAATTGGAATTTTTTTCAGAAAGACTGAAAGCTTTTGGAGAAATTATTTCAGTCATTATCACTATTTTCTTCAAATCAAATCAAAGATAAATCCTTATGCCTGTTCGAGATATACAGTTTTGTTGAGTTTTTCAAGCCACTTTTATATAGGTTGCTTGAATGGATTATATTAATCATATATTATTTTTCAAAAGAATTATCACCGTCTTTTAAACTTAAAATGGCCCTAACATCACTTGTGAATCTTAAACTGTTCAACAACGGTAATAAATTCATCAACTCCAAGTCATTCGGATCATTAATCCAACCTTCAATCATAATTCCATTCTCCCTGTTGAGGCTATAACTTATAGGTGAATTATCAATTATAATTATCTTTGATGGATCTAATTTCATCTCTTCTTGATCGTCAATTGTTACTTGCTGTGGCGCTTGTGGTGGTACTGAGGAAGACCTTGAAGAAGATGTATCAGATTCAGTGTCTGAAGTTTCAAAACCATCGTCATCCGATTTTCGCCTTCCCCTTCTCCTACTCTTATTTTTTTTATATTCCGTCTTTTCACCAGTTAAAATTGACAAATCTTTTATGTAACCTACTCCTTGTTCCCATTTACAATGATTTCTATAATATCTTCTTTGAAATAAAAGGTTTTCATTCAATCCGATTGTTCCATTGGCATTATTGTCTTTAAAATTTTTTTTCCCTCTATTTCCTATAAAATCTTCTTCCAAGAAGTTGATAACAGGATCTGCATATTCCTTGATAGATGCAGTAAAACAAATCAAATCATACCAATTTCTAACAATATTTAAGAATTCATCAACAAATGGTCTTTTATAAATATAATATAATGTTGCTAATTGATTATTTAGCTTAATTTCAATCATCTTACCTTTAGATTTACTATAAACAGAAGAATTATGTGGAGACAATGAATGTATTAAAGTTTCATCCAAGTCAAGTATTAAAGTTTTCCGTGGAACAACAGGTGGCGTAGACAAATTAAAATTATTATTAATTAGTAACCTGGGGAATACAAATCTTTGCTTTTTTGAATTCTTTTTTTGTTTCTTTATCAATTTTTTTTGCCGTATTGGTTCTTTAACATCCCGATTTGCAGGTAGATTTGTTGGAGATTTCAACCGATCTGACAATAATGTTGATGCAGATGGGAACTCAAATTCCAAGTCATCCTCTTCTATTGTAGATATGTTATCCACATATGCATTATTATGTTCTTGGTTATGACGATGATCCACCCCAGTAGAAACCGCAAGATCCTTGTCATGAACTTCTATTAAGTCTTCTTGATCTTGTTGTTGGTCACCCACTTTTTGATCTTCTACTGATTCTATGTTTGAACTCCCACGGAAAAGTGCCATTATAAATCTTATTGGATAAGTTATAATGAACAATAAGGCAAAAATTGGTTTAACAATCAAGAAATTCGGAAGGAAAAAAATCACATATACAAATCCTCTCCAAAAGCTAATCGACAGTTGCTCATCTTTATAAAAATCATCTTGTAAATCTATATCTCCTTCATATTCCTCTTCTTCTTCCTGAATTTCAGCCAAAGGATTTTTTTGCTCTTCTCTTGTAACTATATCATTATCATCTTGTAACTCTAACTCTTGATTTCCCAGCACCAGACTAGGGTTCTTATTATGAAAAGCTTTATCAACAGTTGTGGCTAAAAATTGAATTGAATTCATTCTGGATCAACAATCCAGCCAGAATACTCCCCAATATTATCAACCAGTTCAATTAAATAAATTATATTAATATTTCATATGATCTTCTTTTCTAATGTCGGTGTTTATTTTTCTCTGTTAGGAGGTTTCGCAAAAAAACGCTAATAAAAAAATAAAAAGAAAAACAAAAATAAAAAAAATGTTGGGCGGAAGATCCGCCCAACATATCCGCCCAAAATTAGGCCGAAACACCTGGGACTGATTAATCTAAGATGAGCGGTAACACCAAGGCGGGGACTTGCTCTTTCCAGGGTAGCAATACAACAATTGAATTTTGTCATCTATTCAATCTTCTAAACCAAATGTTGAGTTTAATGGTTGTTGAAAGTTTATGCCATGGTTGAGTTGAATGTTAATGGGAAAGTTGCAATTGTAACTGGTGGTGCTAGAGGGTTGGGTTTTTACTGTTCAAAGATTTTAGTTAAAGCAAATATCAAGAAATTAATCATTACTTCCAGAAACTTAAAAAATTTGGAAAGATCTAGGGAAGAGTTATTGAAGTTACTGGAGTCATCAGAAACTGAGATTTTAATTTTTGAAAATGATTTGTCTTCATACAAAGGTGTAGAGAAATTTTATCACCAAGTCTTGTCATTAGAGATAAAAAAAATTGATTTATTGATTTTAAATTCTGGAGCAACTTGGGGCGAGCCATTAGAAACACATCCCGAGTCAGCTTTACATAAAGTCTTTGACTTAAATGTTGTGGGTCTATTTCACACAATTCAATTGTTCACGCCAATGTTAACGGAAGCTGCTAGTGTAAGTCACTCTAGACCTTCCAGAATCTTGATAATTTCTTCGGTTGCAGGGTTGGTTTCTTCGTTTCCTACCCAAGGAACATACGGTTACAATATGTCTAAGTCAGCAATTATTCATTTACTGAAAAATCTTGCTTTAGAGTTGGCACCTCAATTCAATATTAATGTTAACGTAATTTGTCCAGGATTTTTTCCAACAAAAATGTCTAATGGTGTTTTAGAAAAAAATGGACAAAATATTATAGACAATAATCCGAGAAGGAGACTAGGTATAGAAGAGGATTTAGAATATTTGGTATTGTATTTGTGCTGTGATCAATCTAATTATTTGAATGGAGTAATTATACCCGTTGATGGAGGTAGTTATTTGGGTAATGCGGTAACCTCTAAAATGTAATCAGCAGGAATTCTCCGTTTTTTTTTTTTTTTTTTTTTTTTATCTAATTTGAGGCGAGCCTTTTTTGTTTCATCATTCAAATTATCCTTTTCTTTTGAACTTCTCGTCTTGTAGAAATTGGCGAATAACTTATGACTAGAATTTGATGATAGTACTATGTATATGTGATAGCTGTTTAATCGTGCAGATGTAGTAATAAGCCGCACACAGGTGGAAATGGCACTTTGTTAAGATAATTATGAAGTTTACATTCTTAAAATACATGATTCATTGAATTCAAGCTTTTGATTAATGACAAAGAAATGAGAAACTATATGCAAATACTTTTTTCTTTCTTAAGTAATATATATAAAAATCTATAGCTACTGAGCAGTTGTAGAGAGCAAAAAAAAAAAAAATGCAAATGAAAGGTGCGTATATGTGTGAATGTGTATGTGTATGTGTATGTGTTTCTTTTTCTTATATTTATGTCTCGATCTTTCATCTTTCAGTATTCATTTTCATTATTTATAGTACTAATATCATGATTTCCACCTCTTAAAGGTTTGACCACCCTTAAATTCAACCCAACTCTATTACCACTTCTGATATTTTTCTCTAAAGAAGTAGGACTAGAACTTGAATTGAAAAATGATGAACCTTCTGATATTTTCCTTGAGATAGAGAAAAATGACTGAGATGAAGAAGACAAGGTTGAATTAGTTTTTTGTTCTATATTATGCAATTTTCGTTTATGGAGTTCATTCTGTAAATTAAGTTGTTCATTTTGTTTATTAAGTAACACTTCTAAATTTTTAATTCTTGAATTTTTTGTGTTTAATAAGTTATTCAAATTTTCACAGTTTTTTTTCAAGATGGAATTTTCATCTTTTAAACCATCTAATTTTGCTGATATTATATTAAATTTCTTATCCATTTTCATTATTTTCTTATTTGAATTTGGATCATTAGATGAATCATCATATTCATCCTTTAAACTATCATTTTCCAATTGTAATTCAATATTCTTATTAATATTATTTCTTAAATCATTTAATAAAGAGCTATTTATTGTTTCTAATTCAGCTACTTTTAATTTCATTAATACCAATTCTTCTCTATTTCTAGTTAATTCTTTATCTTTTAATTTCAATTGTTGTTGTCTAGAAGAATTATCTTCAACAAAAGTTGTATCATCATATCCATTAAATTCTTCATGATTATAACCATTATCATTTTGTTCAAATTTTTCAAATTTTTCAAATTTAATACCATTTTGAGCAAATTGTTTTTCCATAAAATGTATATATTTAATATTTTTAATATTTTTATTTTCTAAATCTGTAATTTTTAATTTTAATTGTAAAGAAGTTAATTCTTCATTAATATGTGCATTATTTTTAATTTTTTTAGCTCTAGCTCCAAATCTTAATGTTGATAAAGTTTCTGAATCATTTAATGATGAAGGTGAACAATTTATTATTAATGTAGTTCTTGAATTTCCACCTAATGATTCTTGTAATATTCTAGTTAATTTTGAATCTCTATAGGGCACATGTTTTGATTTCCCATCTGTTAATGAATTAATAACATTACCTAATGAACTTAAAGAACTATTAATTTTTTTAGCTTCTTCTAAAGTTTGACCAGAAGCACCAGTTTTATCAATTTTTTCAGAACCTGCTAAATCAACTAAAAATAATTTTGAATTTTTAATTGTTCCATTTTCTGATATTGGTTTTTGTTGTAAATTTACTTTAAATATAGAATGTGATCTTGAACTTTCATCATTCATCTTAGTAGATGATACTGCTCTTTGTAAATTTCCTTTTTGAATTAAATCATAAATTTCTAAATTTGAAGAAACATAATAATTTGATAAATTTTTAACATGAATACCATTAATTTTATCTTCTTGAATTTTTAAATCAATGGTATTGTTATTTGGATTCAATAAATCTTTAATTTTTTCATTATAAATTTCCATATAAGAAACACTTACAGTATATTCAACATCACAAGTACTTTTTTTAATACCTTCAAATATTTGATCACAAATCCTTGGAGTCAATCCTTTTGAAATGTCACTATCAATATCACCCATCATTGTATAAGTTTTACCAGAACCTGTTTGACCATAACTTAATACTGTTCCATTATAACCATTTAAAAAATCTTCAATTGTTTGTTTAACAGAATAATTGAAAACTTCCATCTGTGTTGCATGCTCATCAAATACTCTATCAAATGTGAACCCAACTTGAGTATTATTTGATTTCACACTTATTGAAGACTCATTTTGAAAATCCACCATCTTATGAGTATCTACTTCAATTTCATTAAATGGTCGAAACCTCGCAATCACTTTTATAGAATTTTCATTACTACCGCCATTAATATTCCCATTCCCATTCCCATTACCACCATTTAGTACTAATTGCCTCCTTACTGGCGAGTCCACATTTATTGGAGATGGTGTATTGGTAATGTTCCTCAATATACTATTATTATTATTATTATTATTATTATTGTTATTGTTATTGTTTTTACTGGTTGTAACAGCGCTTGCGCTAGCTATACCATTATTATTTTTGTACTTGCTGGGAGTCGAGTACAAAGTACTATTCAAAGTCAGTTTTTTCGGCGAACCGTATAAAGTGGACTGAGTTGAATGACCAGATTGACCGGATTGACCAGACCTTTGAGATAAATGCGATTTTGGAGTCGACATTGCAGATACATCTGATCTCATATTCAAAGCAGCTTAAGGCAATACACACCAAACACAAACAGTAACACCAAACTAATAAAATTTTTTTCTTCCACTTTTTCCAATCTTGCCAACTTAATTTCACTTAACAAGCAAGACTCCAGTCCACACCACCAAGAATCTCAAGAATCTTAAGAATCTTAAGAGTCCCAAGAATCCCAAGAATCTCAAGAATTTCAAGAGTTACAAGAATTCCAAACTGATGCTATTCCTAAAATTTTAGTTTTGTGTTACACGCGTTTACGATCGATACCAAAATAAAAAGAAAAAAGTTATTCAATTAGAAGATTAAAAAAAAAAACGCGCCAAATAAGGAAAGTGGTACTGAATTAGGAAAGAGTTTACATACAAACATAGATACAGACAAGCACAACTTACCGGAATAGGCAATCGGCGATTATAATGATGGAATGGATCGACCAACCGATCAAAGGTTTATTATATTACTATTTATCTAATTAATATAGTTAAAGTTCAGTTAGTTGATGACAAGTTCATATAGGACAAAAGGTTGATAGTCTGTATCGACCAAAGATGCGTATTCGTGCAAGTTAGAGTCCAAATCTTTTGATATTTTCCCATTTTTGTCAACAGCAAATGCGTTACCACCCAAATAACCATATTTATCTATTAAATCTTTTTTAGCTTTTGGTATAAATTTCAGAGGTAATTTAACCAAGAAATAATAAAAATTTGGCGGGAGACCATATCTTAAGACACTTTCTATAAAAATTCTTAACATTTTTAAATGGTACCAGTTTGATATAATATCTGAATAAGAAGTTTTTGTAAGTCTTATTAAATCATTTTTCAATATTGATTCCAGTCTTGAAGCATTAGAAAATTCTCTTTGTAAAGAATCAATTAATTCTTGTGAATAATTGAATTCTCTTGGAATCCATTTATGTTCTCTAGCTGCTGCCAAGAATTCTGGTACATATTTTTTAAATAGAGTAACATTAAACAAATAAAATTCTGAATCTTCATTAATTATATTTGCTGATCTAGGTATAACAAATTGAGTTAAAGTTTCATATGAATGTAAAAAATCTGATTTTAAATTTTTTGGAACAACAATTAATAAAGTAGTTAAATGTTCTGAATCTAATACAAAATCTGATTTTTTAACAATATCATGTAAAGATCTAACACTTAAATCTCCAGTTTTTTTCCTTTCAGCAGCTAAAAGATTTGATTTTGCAACATTATAATTTGTGTATACACTTCTAACATCATTATCTAAATTTAAAGCTTCTGTAGAAATAGCTTCAATTAAATCTTTTAAAGATTTATCCAATCTAAATTTTGATGTATTCCATTTAAAATTTTCTATAAATTGTGTTACAGGTTTATCATTAACCAATTTAAGATTATTAACCAATTTAGAATCATAAATACTATTAAAAATATCTAAAATCTTACCAATTGAACTCTCCAATTGACCATCCAACTTACTTAAATCTTCACTTTGTTGAACTAAAGAATCCAAAGTACCAATCTTAAAATCTGGAAGTTTAAAAGGTATAACCTCCACATTTTTACCACCATTAATACTTGATACTAACCAATTATTTAAAGAAGAAGCATTGATCGATACATTCTCAGGCAACGAGAGAACTAAATAAGTTGCCAATTGCTCCGACATAATCAAAACCTAATTCCAAAAAAAACCCCCAATTGATTGAAAACAAAATTATGAATAAACTAAATATACGAATAAATATATATATTTATAAATATTATGTTGCTGGTTGTTCAAGGTGAGATTTAGGTCAATTTGCAAAAAAAACCAAAAAAAAAAAAGTGGAAATTAAAGCGCAGTTGCGGTGCACTTTTTGTTGTCTATTTTACGCAACTAGCGATACA
The DNA here is from genome assembly GCA_001661245.1 of Pachysolen tannophilus NRRL Y-2460. Taxonomy (NCBI): domain Eukaryota; kingdom Fungi; phylum Ascomycota; class Pichiomycetes; order Alaninales; family Pachysolenaceae; genus Pachysolen; species Pachysolen tannophilus. The sequence continues at coordinate 795,045 of KV454012.1, forward strand.
CAATTGTAAGCACTCATTGCGCACTTGATGTGGTACACAATAACTTACAATTATGTGTACGCACTTGAGTTTTATAAATGTGCACCTTAAGTGTGCGCAGCTAAATTTATAAATGCGCAGGGCTTTTTGATTTTAATTTTCTTTTGTTTGAAAAATTTTCTTGAGATATATAATTATAATATATGAAACCAAAAGTTTTGTATGTCCAGGTATTGATTTTAGATTGGATTGGGATATTGATATATTGTTTGTGATGTCTAAATCTTTGGAGGATCGTCTCAAGACCCATTCTTCGGCGTTTGATAGTTTATTATCTTTAATTCCTGCCAGGTATTATTATGATGAAAATAGTGAAAATCAGTGGAAACTGAAAAAAAAATCAAAAGATGAATTAAAACTGAATAAGAAACTGAAATTAGATCCTTCGAATATAGAGATTGAAAATTCGTCGGCTTCAGATATACTCCGGGAAAGGGAAAAGTTTGCTAAGCCTGTGGTAATACCTGGATCCAAAGGTAATGGCATAGCTGTCCAAGATGACAAAGAACAACAGGAAGAAGAAGAAGAAGAAGAAGAAGAAGCAGGTTATAATAGCAGTGAACTTGAAGAAGAAGAAGAAGAAGAAAATTTTATAAAATCGGATCACGAAGGTATTACCATGGTGTTTGATGACGAGGGAAATGAAATTGAGAAACAAGATGAAAGTGAAATTTCCACTTTAGTTTCCACTTCCACTTCTAGTAGTAATGGAAGTTCTTCTAAGAAACTGAAAAAATTATCTGATGAAGAAGAGAAATTAAAACGTGAGAAATTGCTGAAATTAAAGGAAAAATTGTCTATGAAGATTAGTTTATTAAAAGAGAAGAGGAAAGCTTTAGGAACTAAAGTTCCTGGAGCACCACAATCTAGAGAAGAAATTTTAGAACAGAGAAGACAAAAAGAAGAATCTAAGAAAAGAAAGCATGAAGAAGATGAAAAAGATGAAGAGGAGGATGATATAGATGATGAAGATCAAAGCTCAGAAGATGAAGAATATGTAAATGAAGGCGGTAGTATGTTATTTCAAAATATTGTATTTGAAGATGGTGATAGAATAACTTCAGATTTATCATCTTTAAGAAAGAAACCAACTAAAAAGGGTCCTTCTAATAATGATATAAGAGCTCATTTACAAAAATTACAAAAAGAAAAGGAAAAATTATCACAAATGTCAGATGAAGAAAAACTGAAATTTTTAGAAAAAGCAAAATGGAATAAAGCAATGCTTAATGTTGAAGGAGTAAAATTAAAAGATAATGAACACTTGTTGAAGAAATCTCTTAGGAGAAAAGAACAGAAAAAGAGGAAATCAGAAAGAGAATGGAAAGAAAGAAAAGAAGATGTACAACTGACAGTACAAGCAAGACAAAAGAGAAGAGAAGAAAATTTACAATTAAGAAAAGAAAATAAAGGTAAAAAGGGTAAAAAACAACAAGCAATGAAAAGAAAATTCACAGGAACAATAAGCAAAAATGGAAAGAAGAAGCAAAACCAAATAGGTGGTTCAAAAAATGGTGATAAAAGAGCTGGATTTGAAGGTGGAAGAAGTAGAAAAGCTGGAAAAAGGTAGTATAGAAAATTTCAAGTTTATTAAACCAAAAATTCATCTTTTATATATATATAAAATAAAAACTTTCTTTAATGATTATTATTACTATTATCAATATTATCACTGAGTTGATATTTTATTTTTGTAGTAATTCTTCTTCTAAGATCATTATCTAATGACTAATAAGATTAACGATTTGTCAAATGAGATTGTATCTTTAGCTGAAAAAATATTTCCATCAAGACTAGTGATTGAAGATATTGAAGATAATGATAATGATGAACGTTTTTTGCAATTAAGCGTTAAACATATCAACAATTTAGATTCTGAGATAATATCAAGTTGTTTAAACTTGTTAGAATTAAACTTGAGCCATTATTATATCAAATATAATGGTGAGAATTGGAAAGATGGGAAATTATTAGAAATGCATGAAGATGGTTTAATCTATGTATATTATACTGATTACAAAAATAAGTGTAATGTACCCATTTTCCTTTCTTTTATGAATACAATTGATAATGGCTTAAAAGTATTTTATCTTTACGAAATCCAAATCCTGGAAAATTATAGAAATCGTAAAAATGGAAGATTATTACTTTCAAAATTCCATGATTTATGTTCTGAATTTAACCAAAAATCAAATGAAAAACTTTATGGAACTGCCTTAACTGTTTTCAGTGAAAACGAACTGGCATATAGATTTTACTTACACAACGGATACTCAATCACAAACTACTCTCCCAAAGATAAGAAATTAAGACATGGAAAGATTCTCAAACCTGAATATTATATCTTATCAAGGCCTTTGAAACCATAGAACAAAATAAAATAACTAGTAGTGTGCAAAACGTAAACATCAAATACTATTAATTAAAAGTGGTTTGGAATTAAGTTAAAATTATATATATATTTATTATATATTAAATACATCATTTAAAACAACGTTTATAAGAATTAGTAAAATCTTTAATCGATCAATTGATTGGATTATAATTCTCTTATTTTAGAGATAGTTATTTTTTTTTAATAAATTTTTTTTTTCTTTTGTTCTTTTAAAGAAAAAAATGTCATCTGGATCGCATGCTGTTAAATATATTAAGCACGCACCACCGCCGTTACCAAAAGTTCCAATTGGTTATCAGATAGCTGCAAAAGCTTTAGGAGCAACAATGTGGTTTTGGATTTTTTATAGGGCAAAACAGGATTATAAAATTTGGTTTGTAAGTAGTAGTATATGAAAACAAAAAAGTATTTGAGAAACAGGTTTCTCAGGAAAAGGACCCAGGTCAGAACGAAGGAGTTACTAACAGAAGTAATTTTTTTTTTTATTCTTCTTCAGGGATTGAAACATCCATGGGAGCACTGAGAGAGAGATAGACATAGAGACACTTGGTATGAAACTGTATGGTTAGGCTAGAACAAGATGATATAACTGTACTTAAAAGAGTTTCCATATAATTTTAGTTTTAGTTACCTCTTATTATTTATTTATTTATTTATTTATTTATTTTATCGATTTACTGTATCTGAACCATTAGATTTCATCTACATTTATATTTATATTTTTATTAATTTCATCTATTTTGCTATCGTAGTGGTTGAATATTATTACTATGTAAAATGTCAAAAATTCTCTCTTAAAGGGGAAAAATTTATATTAAAAGAAAACCTCCAACGTATAAGCAGAAATTTAGTACTAAAAGCTAAAGTAAAGAAATTTTATAAAACAAAACAAAACAAAAAAAAACAACACACACACACAATTTCTTTTCTTCCCCCAGTATAATGAGTGATAGTAATAGCAGGTCTGAATCTGCTTTACCTGATTTACAAGTTTCTGGGAATGATAAAAATCAATCTGTGCGTTTAAAACAAGGTGGTCCAGCGATTTTTGTAACGCCGAATAATAACAGCTTGTCTTCATCTATTCCCAACTTGAGGCCTCCTACGCGTCGAGATGGAGAAGAAGGAGATGAAAATGATTTTGATGAGAATGGTACAGATTATGATGATGAGTTTTTCATAAATGAGGAAGATGAGACTGAAATTACACAAGATCAACATTTGAATTTATACAGAGTAACATCACCTACTTTTTCAATTGCTTCTTCAATGCATGGTAATAATAATAACAATAATAACAATAATAATGATGAAATTAATAACAGTAACCGCAATTCCCGCAGCAAATATAACAATGCTTCAATGTTCCCAAGGTCTTCGTCTCCTGAAAGTAGAAGGTACTCACTTTTGGTGCCGAATTTACTGAATTCATTATATAATCACAACAATAATTCATCTACAAATTCATTAACTTCCAATTCAAGTACTAGCAATAATGCTAGTAATGCTAGTAATAACAAGCATACCAAGAGACATTCTTTAAATTATTTTCCTCAGGCATTACCACCACCAAGGTCAAGGTCACCAATAAGGTCAAGGTCACCAGTTAGGTCTAAATCACCAGTAAGAAGCAATAGTAATACTTATAACCCTTTTAATTTTAAATCTACATCATTAATGACACATGGGAATGGTTCTAATAATTCATTGGCTCCAGTAAGTATAGGAATGGGTGTGGTAGGGTCACCTAAAGCTCAATATAGAAGAGGTCATAGGTATAAGCATTCTTCTGTGTCAATGAATTTATTTCAAGAACCACCAAAGAGACAACCATTGAACGTCCCTGAATCTTTCCCAATACCCACTTTTAAAGAAATTATAAATTCACTAGATAATGTTCAGAAATTAAAGCTTACATGGAGTTTTTTACACTTATTATTTGTAATAATAGTTTTCATTTTGGGTATAAATTATAATAATATTTTATTATCAACTTTATCCCATTTAATTTTTTATGATCTAATTGGTAACTTTATTATTGTTATTGTTAATATTATGACAAATTTTGATTGTTGGAATAATTCATCTTTAAAATATCCATTTGGATTGGGAAGAATAGAAGTATTAATTGGTTTTGCATTAAGTGTTAGTCTCATATTTGTTGGAGTGGATTTATTATCACATTTAATTGAAGAATTCGTTATTAAACTTATAATGGGGGATGCTAAAGATGAACATCTTCTTGAAGAAGAAAACATTTATAGTAGTACTCATTCACATCAACATACAGGTGATGGGAAAAATTTATCTATTTTAACATTTGAATTATTAATTACACTTACAATATCAATTACTATGTTATCATCTCAATTCATATTGGATAAATCCGGTCTTAAATCAATTAACAAGGTCAAAACGAAAAATTCAATCTTTAATCTTATATTAAATAGGAAAAATTACTTGATAAGTAATTCTACTAGTTTCTTGACAGTTTTTTTCGCCATATATTCACTGATCTATTATCCAATATTAATTCATAATTCAAATCTGGAAGTTTTCAATGATTTTTCAATATTATTCACCGCATTGTTGATTGTTTATATTGGTTACAAGTTAATTAAGCATCTATCATATATTTTATTAATCTCATATCCATATCATAATGGTAGCGAGAATGGCAATACCACTAAATTAAACAAAGTTGTTACTTTGTTGTTCAATAAAATTGAAAATTTGGAATTTTTCAAAAAAACATACAACATAGAGGATATCATCATATCAAAAGTCAACTACAAGATATATATCATTATAGTTAGTTTAAATATGTTTGGTTGTACAGATGACGATGAGTCAAGAATGATATTTTCAATCAATAGATTAATAGCAGAGACCATGAATGAAGAAGAAAACAATATTGATGCCGACCCAAGCAGTTTGGAAATTGAAAAAACCCAAACCAAACTAGACAGAAATGATATTCCAAGCAATGGTAATAGATATGAAATAACGGTGGACATTAATAGAGCTGGTATAAGATGAGGTGTAGGATGTTTTTTAAACTAAATTTTTTTTTTTTTTTCTTTCACAAAGCTCTCTTTGCATATATATATATAAATAATATATATAAAATATATAACTAGCTTATAATATTCGAAGAAGTCATTAGAAGTAGAATGATCTTAGGGGGAAAGTAGAGCACATATGTATATATAGAAGAGAGGATGATGAATATGAGGTCTGGTAAGAACGGACGATTGGTGGTACTTTTACTGCAAGAAGGAAGGTTTATTAGGACAAATTTTTCAAGCATAATTACATTACGACAACAATCTCTAAATACAACGTCATCTAGGCAGCTTGGATCTTTGAGCAATAGGAGTAAGAAACTGAAAATTGGAGCTAGTTCGTCTAGGTTTAAGACGAAAAAGGATATTCCATCTTACGTCAAACTGCCCGAAGTTATTAGAAAAGAGTTGAAAGAAAAATATGGTAAAATAGATGAAAAAATCATAAACGGTATAATCGAGGATGCACAACAGGAAAATAGTGCTTTACAACAGGTCACAAAGGAGAATGGTGAAATTGATATTAATTCACTTAGGGCTAAATCGAATGAAGATTTTTTAAGATTTTTCGAAGTTACAATGGATGAAACTGAAAGAGATATTCAGCGATTAATTGAAACTTACCAAGAAGAAGAAGAGGAAGTTGAAACAGGCATGGGATTGATACCCGAGAATGATGATCTTAAAGATTTGAAAGAAATTGCAGTGGAATTGGATAGAAATACTCAGAGAAACAAAGTTTCAGGTTTACAAACGTTTATTTCGATTTTGAGAGAATTGAATAATGAGATTAATAAATCTTCAAAAGATGTTCCTATAGAATTAATTGCACGGGCATTTGAGTTGGCATCTCAAATACCAGATGAGCGCAAGAAGAAGATATCCATGTATTATTCAGCAAATTTAATATATTATCCAGGAAAATTGAGGTTAGACCCGATTAATGAATTATTTTATATAGAAACTTTAATTCAAAACAAGAAATTTATCAAGGCTGAGAATCTTTGGCAATCAAGGAAATATAAAGATGTTAAAGATCAAAGATTCTGGTATGAGAGAGGAATTGGATTTTACTTAAGTATGAATGATGTTAAAAAACTGGAAAAATTGGCTTTTGAAATCTTGCAAAAATTTAATTATCTACATCCAAGCGAATATGTGAACATAATAAGACACTATTCAATCATTTTAAATAATGATACCAAATATAAATTTTGGTTAGATAAATTGATACAAGATTGTTGTAGCAAAATTGGGTTTGATACTGAGTTTAAAGAGACAGAGAACTTAGGTTGGTTAGGTGAAGATCATAATGCAGCATTCGATCATTACAATAAAATTGAAAAATTGAGGTTTACTGACATGGTGGAATTGTTAAAAATTGTGTTTCAACATGAAAAGTGCGATGATGCTATTAGGTTAATTAATTTATTTTTAAAACAATCACCAAAAGTATTACCTTTTCTTTTCAATATTTTACAAGACCCTTTTCATAAGAAAACATTATTTCAACTTCATCAAAGACTAAAAGAAATTGAAAAGATAGAATTTAGAGAAAAAATTGAATCCCTAGTACCTGATAAAGATGAAAGTAAAAAATTTTTAATGGAGCAAAGAAATTTGAAGTACCTTAGGTATTTAGAAAATAAAAAAAGGAAGAAAACTGGTGACTCTAAAAATGAAACTTCTATGTTATCAAGATTATCTTCGGTAGATTGTTATAAATTGATGAAAGATTTTATCTTAAGAAAAGAAGTTTCAAAAGCTAAAGAGTTATTTGATGATATGAATGAAATGAGATTAAATTTGATACAACTGGGGTATACAGTTCAAGAAATTGATGAGTTTGAAAAAAGTTTCATACCACCTGCTCAATGCGGGCAATTTTTACTAATGTTGCAAGTTTATGGGAGAACGCAAGATAAAGATACATTAATTGCTATTGAAGCATTATTATCTCAGATGGATGAATTGAAGATTAGAAAAAATACTTATTTCTTGAATCAATTAATTTTGACATATTATAGGAAGAAGATGTTTAACAAAGCGCTTGAAGTTATCAATTTAGAAGTTTTTGATAAAGTTAAAAAAGATGACAATTTTAAAATCACAAATTTATTGTTTAAAAACATTTGGATGGTTTACAGGGATAATTATAGAACATATAAAGATGATCATGATAGAATGAAAAATATGGATCAGTTAGTTTCAAACTCATTAAGTATTTTAATAAAGAAAAAATTGATTTTACCAACAGAAGATACTTTTTTAATGATGATGAATATTCTGTTGAATTCAAAACTTTATACACAATCAATAATCTTACTTGATGTTGTATCAAATATTTATGATTTCCAAATTTCTAAAAAATTGTTTATTGAAATCTTGAAAATTTTGTTACAAAAATTGGATAAATATTTAATTAATAATAAACATTTGAATTCAAAAATGATAATAATAGAATTTTTGGAAGAAATGGAATTTTTTAAAAAAAATTTATTAATTGATAGTAATCATAGAGTTAAGAAAACATTAAATTCAGAAACTAAAAATTTACAATTTCAATATGAATTGATATCATATTTTATTTTAAAATATTATAAATTAGTTCGAGGTGATGGTGTTGAAATTCTTGATTTCAATTCTAAATTAATCAGTTATAAGAGGAAATTCAATAATAATGTTTTAAAATTTGAAAATTCTGAACAATTAATTAGGAAAGGTGAATTACTTAAAAATGAATTATTGCAATATTATAAATATAGGTAAATTAGAATGGAAACGGATTTCTTGTATATAGATATATATATATATAAAAGAAAGAAAGAAAAAACAAAACAAAAATTGTATTATTTATTTGTATCGATGTTTAATTTATCTTTTAATGCAAATTTGACATTTGCATAAACTTTATCAACAGCGTCTTCACAATTAACTTGAATCACTTTGTTCTGTTTCCCGTAATATTCAACTACAGGCATTGATGTTTCAACAAAAGTCTTGAATCTTTTCTTAATACTTTCAACGTTATCATCAGATCTACCAGAAGTTTCACCTCTTTTCAATAATCTTGTCAACATTACACTTTCTGGACATTGGAAAAATAAAACTAATGAACTTTTAACAATTTGATTTTCAAATGTCAACAGCTGATCCATTTTTCTTGGAAATCCATCAATTAAAAACCTAAGATTACCTTTAGTAACTTCTTTTTCCATTGCTTGTTGTAATAAATTTATAGTAATTTCTTGTGGTACAATAGTACCTTCTTTTATACATGTCTTGATTAATTCACCATATTTTGAATTTGGATTATTTTGTTCAGCCCTTAACAAATCCCCAGCACTAAGATGAACAAATCCATAATCTTTAACTAAGTTGGCACATTGAGTACCTTTACCACTACCAGGGCCTCCAAGAACAAATATAACCGAAACTTGATCTGAAGAGAAAGCAGGCTTTTTCAGTTGAAGATCAGGCTCAACAAACAGTGTCGGCATCTTTGAAGTAGATGGAGAAGAAACTGTATTATATATTGTGGTACCTATAGCCAACGTACCCAAAACTAATAATATTCTAAAATGATTTGGCTTACCTGAACCTGGGGAACCAGAGGAACCAGAAGATGAATAAAATCTATTTGTTTTGAAACCAAAACGAACACCCATCAATTGATTACAATTCATACGATTCAACCGACCATATCCATAATTAAAGTTCTTAAGCACCAATGACCTTCTAAACATTTCCACTAGCTTATTCTATCGTCTTCTTTCTCCAACATAACATTATATAATATTATATATTATTATGGTTTCAACTCCATTTTCTACTGAAAATTCACCCGCCTGTAAAAGAGATTCCAACAGCAGCAGCGAAGAAAGAGAGAAAAAAAAAAAAACACAAAAAATTTCCTTTTTGGGAAATTTTGAGAAAAAGTTTAAGAAAATTTCCATTTTAGGAAATTTTGAAAAAAAGTTTAAAAAAAGTTCCTAAAAAGGAAATTTTTGAAGTTGTTGTTCTTTAAATGGAACTTTCAAGAAGAAGAAGAAGAAGAAGAAGGTGATGATGATGATCATATTGAAGGTAATCATTTAATCATTTGAACATAAAAAAGAAAGAAAGAAATTTAGTGAGAGTTTTGTTAAGGTGGTTTTTAATAGATGCAAAAGTGAAATGACATCATTGACAGTTCAGTATAATTTAAAAGCGTATAGGAGTAAGAGTATTTCTGGATCTACACCGTTAAATGATGTTTTAATTCAAAGCTGTCAGTATTTCCATTTAAACAGTGATGAGTTTGGTTTAAAGTAAGTATAAATTTTTTTTTTATTTTTCATTTGTTTTTCTAAGAAAGAGAAAAGAATAGGGTTTACTAATATTTATTTTGAAGGCATGGGAACAATTTTTTGGATTTATCGTTACCTATCAGATTGTTAAATTTGGCTCAAGGAACAAAGTTGACTTTGGCTAAAGTTAGTTCAGCGCTGGAAAAGGAAATAAGTTTGAAATTAATTGTAGTTGAGAATGCTTCTAATGCTGCTGCTAATGTCAATTCTTCCAACGGTATTAATTCGATTTTAAAAGTAAAGCCTTCAGAGAAAATTATTGATATCTTGTTGAAATATGAAAAATCTTTACAATATCAATTGATTAACAGAGTTGAAAATGGGATTAAATATCGTCCAGTTTTACAAATTTACTCCAAGATTATATCATCGGAAGAAGATATGGGTAAGAGCTTAAAATCTTTTGGAGTTACTTCGAATGCAGTTATGAGATTATCATTTGAGAAAAAAATTGGTGAAATTTTTTTAAATGAAGTTAAAGAAGTTGATTTAAAGACTAATAATGTAGAAAATGAAATTAAAAAAATTACTAATCAAACATCATCAACAAATGAAACAGAAATATCTGAAGAAAAAGATGTTTTAAATAATGAAGTTGAAAAAGATATTTTACTGCAAAATGAACTGAAATATGGAGATGATCAACAACTGCCAAGACAAATTAAACTTTCAAATGATGTTAAAATCTTTAAACCTGAACAAATTGAGAATTTTTCATTTGAAGATAAAGATGAAGATTTTGAAATGTCTGTTGATGATTTTAAAAAATATCAAGGTCTTATTCAGAAAAGAGGATTAAGCGAACATATGAAGAAAAAATTACAAAAAAATAATAAAAATCAAAATCAAACTAAAAATTCTTCAATATCTTCATCAAATTGTCATATTAGAATAAAATTCCCAGATTTATCAATATTAGAATTAAAAATTTCTAAAATAGAGAAAATTGGAAAAATTTATGAGATTTTGAAAACTGATTATTTAAATGATCAATACTTTGATCTGGATTTTAAATTATATCAATCTTTCCCTTTCATAAATTTAAACGATTTTAAAGAAATACCAATACGTGAGAAGTTAAATTACGACAAGATCTTACTTATATTCGATACAAATGGTATCGATAAAAATCTACAAAGCTATTTAAAACCTAATCTCAAAGCAGATATATTAGATTATAATATTCATGGAAATGATAGTCAAATCAGTGAATCAAACACACCAGGACAAGAAGGACAAGAAACTAATTCCAGTGTAAGAAATGATTTACTTTCAGCACCAACTAATAATAACAACAACAAACAACAACAACAACAGCAACAACAAGATGCTTCTCAAAAGAAAGAAAATATCACCAAGACGATGCCAAAATGGTTTAAAATTGGTAAAAAATGATATAATATACTCAAAATGGCCACACTACTAAACGGCGTATTTATAGTCGTATAAATAAATAATAATATTTTGTAGGCGAAGTCATTAAACAGTAATTATTAAATATATTTATTAATTAATTAATCTTTTACTTTTTTTTTTAAAATAGTTAAATAAAGATTAAGATTAATCATGTCTTTAGCTAAGGTTGAGAGTTTTAACGATATCGTTAATGAGGAAGATTTGAAAGAAAAAGATTTGATTGATGATAATAATAATGGGTTTGAAGTGGTTGAATTTGAAAATGATTTAAATTATTTGTTGAATGGTGATGGTAAAGATAAGAAGATGAGTAAAAAAAAGAAAAAAGCTTTAAAGAAACTTAAGGCTCTTAGTAATTCGGATGCTAATGCTGATGATATTGATTTTAAGAAGTTGAAGAATAAGCATAAAAAAGTTTCTGTGAATGTTCTTATTCATGATATGGATGATTTAGATATTTCATCATCTTCTGCAGAAGAAGAAGATGATGACGATGAAGACGAAGATGATGATGCAGTAGTAACACCTTCGGTATCTTCACCTGCAGACCAGAGCTTAGCTTTAAGCAAAGAAAAATTCGGTGATAACGATTCCATTGATGAGAACTTGCTGGATCAAGTTTTACATGCAGAAGAGTTAAAGATGCTAGAAGGTTATAATTCTAATGATGAAAGTAATACTGCTAGTGGTAGCGGTAGTGGTAGCTCCAGCAGCTCTAGTAGTGAAAAACTGCATCATAATCATCGTAAACACAAGAAATCAAAGAAAATTATGAAGCAAAAATTTGATAAGAGCGACAGAAACAAGTTGGATGCAAATGGTGACGTTATTGAACATCATGGAAAACATTTCAAACATTTTGCTTCTCCGCCTCCTTATCTCCACCATAATCAGCACCACGAGCATCAGCACCACGAGCACCAGAAATTTCAACTGCAACTGCATCTGCATCTGCATCTGCTGCACCATGAGCACAAGCATGAGCACCAAATGCTGCACCAGATGATGCATCAGATGCTGCAGAACCAGATGCTGCACCGTGGTCATCATCATCCTGGCAAACATGAAAAGATGCGCGTTGGAAGTTTAGATAAATTCGGTGGCGGTAAAAAAAAAGAAAAGTTCAGAAAGGAAGGGAAACACCACCATAAAGGCCATGCAAGATTTGAAGAAGAAGAGTCAGCGCTAGCAACAGCTTTGATGATTCCTTCTGATGATATTAGTACAAATGAAAGACACTTGTTACAAGAAGGTTCTAGAGAAAGAGCTGAAATTCTCTTGATGACTCAAAAGTTAAAATTAAGGATTCTTGATCTTTATGATAGTCTAGAGAAATCCTCCAAAGAATTTGAAACTAGCAATAGGTCCATTGATTCTAAAAGAACCGTTGACCAATTATTTCAAATGGACAGGGTTTTACTGCATGAACAGCATATCATGAACGGTGTCTTTTTCAATGATTACCCTGATAGTGAGGACACCTACAGATCATTTTCGCCAATGGCATTTTCTCCACCTCCGGGAAGACGTCATGGTCATGGTCATAAGCACAGACTAAGACACCACAGAAGGTAGCTCCATATTCTAAGCAAATGAGTTCAGTTGTATAGTTGTATAGTTGTATTTTTTTTTTTTGAAGAGTAGTTAATATTTTATTTTATAGGTTGAGATTTGCCTTTTTTTTTTCTTTTCTTTCTTTAGTTACAGACATGAAGTTTTTATGGCATCATAATTATAGTCCCAACCACTTGTAAGTTCATCAACTGTGTCGACTCCATTGTAGAATGTTTTCCGTTGGTAAGTGAAAGTTCTTTGTTCAATATCACCAAAAATGGCGGTAGTGTGTGCGTGCTAATTCAAACTTCCTTTATGTTTATATGAAGAAACCAAGTAGAAGTAGACAGCGGTTAAAACGTTTTATATTAATAATAAAATAAGTTGATTTATAATTAGGATTGGAGTTGTAAAAGGGTATCGGGGCTTATCAGATGGAGTTCTTGAATAGTAACTTTAAGTCTCTTCTGGATTTGAAAAAAATTGATTCCATAATCAATGATTTGAATGTACAACGAGATGAGTTGCTGAAAAGAACAAGCAATGTATCGGGAGATGACGATGAGCTAATTTTTGATAATAATTCTCAACAAGTAATAATTGATTTAGTTTCTGATTTGAATGAGATAATCAATAATTTTGTGAATTCTAAGGTGGATTTTGATGGTAGTAATATAGAGTTGAACAAACTTGTAACAAAATATGGTAATGTGAATATAATAAAAGATTTAAGATTTAAATTAGATCAAGTACAACAACTTATATCGGCGGAAAAAATAATAAAAGATTATAATTTATTATTAAACAATGTGAATAATTTACTTGTTGTGGTGGATCAGAGTGAAGAGACTATATTACAGGAAACTTCTGATGTTTTTGAAAAAGTTCAAAATTTTAAAAAATTGTATCAATCTTACATGTTAGTAGATCAATTGGGAGCATATTTGGATAGGCTGATTTCTGAAGTAATTGTTAATACTTTTAAACAGAAATTTGAAATTGTATTGGAAAGATTAATTCAAGATACTGAAAGTGGAGAAGAAGGGGAAGAAGAAGATGGAAAAGAAATTCAAAAAGAACAGAATGAGAAACAATCAATTGAACAACAAAATTTAATTATAAAATCATTGAGAAATCTCTTGATACTACAATCAATAGATCCATTAAATTCTCAAAAAAAGCCGTTATGGGCATTTAGCTTATTGAGTCAACCTTTCCAAATTAGATTTGTCTTTCATTATGAAACTAAAAATGAAACCAATAGAATTGATAAACCAGAATGGTTTTTAAAATATTTAAACACATGGTTGACAAATAATTTGGATGATTTAAATAAAAAATATTCAATTTTTTTAAAGTCAACAATTTATGAAAAAGAATATTTTAAAACAAATTATTTGCTTGCCTTGTTAGAACCTGTGAAGTCTCGAATAATTAAAATATTAAATGTTGTTTCAAATATCGAGGATAAGGAGCAATCATCTTTCTTGTTAACTCATTTAATTGATCAATTACAGAAAAGTGATGAAGAAATATTGCGTAACCACAAGATTGCCATTGATTTAACTAATGATTTAATTTTGTCAAATGACATGTATTTTAATAAGTGGTTGAATATAGAGAAAACTTTTAATTTCAAAAGGTTTAATGAGATCATATATCAGGAAGATTCATTTGAAATTGATTTTGAATCAGTTGAATCTTCATTAACTAAACCTACCAAATCTTCCATATACATTAAAAATCTTTTCGAAAATTTAACACTCAAATACAAATCTATTCTGAATTATAAATTCAAATTGAAATTTTTGTCAGAAATTCAATTAAATTTGTTGAGCAAATATTATGATAAACTTGACGATTCCTTATCAGCATTTCAGTCAATTTTTAAAAAAATTTCATTATTGAAATCGAACCACGAAGAAGAATACAAAATTACTGGTCTCAATGGTATTGATAAATTATTACGTATTTATTGTTCATTAAGATATATCATTGAAGCTATGGAAAATTGGGATGAAGATTTGGTATTCATTGAACTATGGCTTTTTATCAACGATAACGACGAAAAAACTAAAGAAGAAGTCTTGTCCGGTACTTTTTTCCAACCTTTAGTTGAAGCCTATGAGAAACTATCATTGAGAGTTGTTAATATTTTAAATGAGTTTCTCAATAGAGAAATTAATTCTTCTTTTAAGTCTTATTTCAAATTAAATAACTGGGGAGAATCTAATTCATTCAATGATTCTTTGTCACCGGAGCTATCTTCTTCAATCTCTAAAATGTCTAGATATTTGGATTACATAAATAGGTCATTGTCAGAAGTTGAAAGCTTGACCATAAAAAATAATTTTTGTGAGAGAATCATCAAATTCTTCAAAGATAGCATTTTAAATTTAAATCAGTTCAACGAAAATGGCTCGAAGCAGTTGTTATTTGATTTTGAGAACATCTTCCAAACATTAGGATTGATTGTTGATTTGAAGCAATATCGAGTTTTCAAAGAAAGTTTAATTGTATTATCCAGTGTCGATGATGAGTTCATAATGAATAATTTTAAAAATTACCAAGACCTCAGGGAATTTTTGAAACGTAGTTCAAATGCTGACTTACTGAAGATTTTAAAAATATTGAACTTGAATTATGTACCATTGGACGATATGAGGAATATTCTTTATAGGAGAAAATGAAGTAATTTTATCCTTGTTATAATATTATGTTGTTTTGTGCATTCATATATTATGTGTACATATATATGTATATATATTATCAATTACGCTAAAATCTATTAAATTATATCCGACTATACATTTCCTTCATCATATTATTTAATTCTTGAATTTCATTACCATTTACCTCTGTATTATTATTATCCTTCTGGTTGTCATCGTCATCGTTTCTATCATCATCTTTTAAGATCCAACCTAAATCCTGTTCCTCAACAGGCTGCTTTTCTGACCCCGTAACAAAATCTATCGAGTTTCCCCTTGCAATATCCTGATTTTCTTCTTTTTGATAACCAAAATGATTTTCAACCATATGGTCAATAACCTGCCAACCATAAGCATTAGCAAATCTCCTTCTCACAGTTATATTGTTATGAGCATCTGGTTGCAAATTCACTAATACTTTCCTCCATGATAACTCTTTATGCCATAATCTTGCAATTTTTTCCTCCAATAAATGGAACTTTATATTTGGATCCACCAAAGTGGTTAAAAAAGTGGTATTGGAATTATGTAAATTATTCTTAGGTAGATCATCTTCTGTGTACACTCTATCATGTAAAATCACATTTTCCCTTGAACTCGGGTCAACGATGAATTTCAATGGAGGAAGTGGTGGTAGTAGCACTCTTGCTGCACTCTGAATGACAGATGATTTTGGAATTGGTTTTAAATCTTCATTGGTATCAAATGACAGTAATTCCTCACCGTTAGCATCTTCTCCTTCTTCTTTATTTGTAACTGTTTGAAACCTCTTGTATCTATTAGCAGGCTTTGGTTGAGCCATTGGTGCGCATAAAGCTAATATGCTTTGAAATGGCGATAATACTTTTGAAGAAACATCCTGAAAGAACTCAGTTGGCGAACCAGAGCTATTTTGAATATATGGAGTTTCAGGAATCTCTGAAACTCCATCAGAAGCAGCTTCAGTACTTTTCAGAGAGTTATTATTAGTACCATTTTCAATATTTTTACTATCATGATTTGTTTGTGAGTCTTTTTTTCTTGCATTGGTAACTTCTGTCAATCCCTTCCAATCCAAATACAACAATGCTGATGTCCTCAAGGGAACAATGCCATCGTGTAATACGTTTGCATATAATGTTCTATTTTTAAATCTTTTCAAGATATCATGTGCTGGACCTGTTGGTAACTTTAACAACAACGGATGCGAACCTTGAAGACCTAAATCCTGACCAGTCTTACCTACAATTCCAACACTTAATGCCATTTTGACATATGCTGGGTTTTCATTAGCTATACCCAAGAGTGGAGATGCCAATGTTACAAAATTTTCCGGAATAACTTCTTCAAAAAATGAAGGGTAAGTGACAGTAATGTAAGCAATAGCAAATGTTTGAATTAAACCTCCTAAAGAATGGCCAATAAATGATATCTTGTTAATATTTGGGTAATTTTTATATACTTCCTCAACAATATACTCTGCCACTCTTGTTCCTAAATATTTTATACCCTTTTCAGTTTTGCAAACATTACCGTTGTAACCTTTTACGATAACATTCTCTCCAGTCTTCAGAGCCATTTTGTTAATAGCTTCTTTTATATAAAGCATATCAGCACCAACATTCGAGTAAAACCCATGGGTTAACATCACTAAATGTGCCGGTTTCAGCATGTTTGGAACCGGTTTATTCCATAAATCAATTGCATCCTGATAAATAACATTAAGTTCAACAGGGTTAAAATTCTTGCTTTCTAATAAATGATGTTCATGATCATGTAAAGATTTCTTATCTGTACCTATCAATATTTCAAAATTAACTTCAGTGGAAGTGTTGAACAAGAGTTGACTCATCACATCAACAACCCAGACATATTTACTCTTGATGGTATGCAAAGAAAGCTCAGCTTCAAAACTTTGACCCGCTTGTAAATTTGGTTGAAATAAAGGTTGATCAGCAGTAATAAAACATTTCTTATTATGATCAAAATCCGATGTCCTAATATCCACATACAATATATACGGCCCCAATAAGTAAGCAGCTCTCAATGGCAAGCTTTCCAAATTCTTAAACTTCAAAAATAAAGAAGAAGGTAAAGTATTCTCTGGTGATAATCGGTCACTTGATGGTGTATATTCAATGATAAACCTATTCAGCTCTCCTATTTTGACCGACTTATGGTTCTTATACAAGATGCTACTGGCCATTTGACTCTGATCCTGAGGTTCCTTTCGACTATGATGATGCTTGTGATGATACTTCCTGGCCAACTTGTTAACGCAATTTACCATTGATTAGTTATTGTTTTCTCTTCTTCTTCTTTTTGTATAATCATTTTTACAATTGTGTTTATTTTTGCTATATTTTTGCTTTTCTTCCTTTTTTTTTTTTTTTTTTATTATGTTATTTTTTAAATGATCATCATCACCTTTTAAATTAAAGAAGATCAAATAAAATATCAAAGATATAATGACGGAGGTAGTTTCGTTATCTGGACCAGAGCAGCATGATGATGAGAGCACTTTGAAAGTGAGCAGTAATTATTCTAAAGATACAAAAGTTGGTGAAGGTACTTATGCTGTTGTTTATGTAGGAGTTCAGAAGTCATCGCATAGAAAGATTGCTATTAAGGAAATCAAGACTGGAGGATTTAAAGATGGATTAGATATGTCTGCTATAAGGGAGATGAAATATTTACAAGAATTAAGACATGTTAATATTATTGAGTTGATTGATATTTATTCTGAGCATAATGGTTTGAATTTGATTTTAGAATATTTACCATACGATTTAGAAATGTTAATAAAGGATAAATCGATTATTTTCACTCCGCTGAATATCAAATCTTGGATGTTGATGACACTAAGAGGTTTACATCATTGTCATAGGAATTTCATATTACATAGGGATTTGAAACCAAATAATTTATTGCTTTCTCCTCAAGGTGTATTGAAAATTGCTGATTTTGGGTTAGCAAGATCTTTAGGGGCACCAAATGAAGAGTTAACTTCAAATGTGGTGACAAGATGGTACAGAGCACCTGAATTGTTGTTTGGATCTAAGCATTATACCGGTGCGATAGATATATGGTCTGTTGGTGTAATATTTGCTGAATTAATGTTGAGAACACCTTATTTACCGGGACTGAATGATATGGACCAATTAATAGTGACTTTTAGAGCTTTAGGCTCTCCAACAGAGGCAAACTGGACAAATGTTTCCAAATTACCGGGATATAATAAGATAAATATTTATCCTCCTCCTACAAGACAAGAATTGAGAAATAGATTTTCTGCAGCTACAGAAAGTACATTAGATTTGATTTGTTCAATGTTGATGTTAGATCCTTTGAAAAGATGCACCACAACTGAAGCTTTATTGAGTAAATATTTTGTTGAATCGCCTAGAGCAACTGATCCTAAAAGTTTGCCCAAGATTGTACCAAAGAATAAATAAATAGAATAAAATAAAATAAAATAGAATTGAACTTTTTTTCATTTTTTTTTTTTTTTTAATCGTTAACACAATTGTGCTACATATTTTCCAATTGCCGGACTAGCAGTCAATCCAGGACTTTCAATACCCAATAAATTGATAAAACCTTTGAAATCTTTTTCTTCTCTGATTACAAAATCCTGGAATTTTTTTTCACTATTTGGTTCTATTAATTTTGGTCTAATACCCGAATACGAAGCTGACAAGTTTTCCATTTCTACAATTGGAAAATATTTCTTAACATCATTATAGACTAATGGTAATCTTTGATCACTTATACTATAATCTGTAGGAGAGTTACACCATTCTAAGTCGGGACCAAATTTTATTTGTCCACCTAAATCTATTGTTAAATGAGTACCCAAAGATTGAACATTTTTAGTCGGTGGACATGGATATACCAACCTGTTTATCTTTGGAGTTGATTTAGTAAATGAATAATAGTTTCCCTTTGCATAATATTGTTTAAAATGTCTTTCTGCTGGTAATAGCAAATTCGATACATCACAAGCATATAGACCTGCACTATTAATGACATTGTTAACTTTAAGCTCCATCAAATCATCTTCATCAATTATATCGATTTTAAGCGTATATTCTTGATTCAATTTATCTGTAAGCTCTATTCCAACAACTTTTGATCCTAAAGAAATATCACTTCCATTAGAATTTTTTTGGAAAATATATTCATAATAATTCATTAACGAATGAGCACTAATTATACCTGTAGTTGGCGAGTTTAAAATAGCTGAACGTGCTTTGATAAAAGGTTCTAATTTTTTACCTTCTTCTAAAGAAACAAATTCTATTGGTATACCCAATTTTGAAACCCTCTCATACATTGTATTCAAATATTCATGCTCTTTTTCATTTTGAGCAACAATCCATTTACCACAATTTCGATACTCTATTAAACCTCCCTTCTCACTATAAATCTCTTTTTTACCTTCAACACATAGTTTCAACTTTAACGAATCTTCAGGATAATATAAACCAGCATGAATAACTTCACTGTTTCTTGATGTTGTCTCTTGACCCAATTCAGTATTCTTTTCCAAAACCACTATTCTATTTGATGGATTTTTAGATAGTTCTGAAGCAATAGCCATACCAACCACACCTCCTCCAATGACAGCATGCGAATAGTCAATTGAAACAATTGGACTACGGGAGAACAACCGCACTCCAGACTTTGTAATCCCTATTCTCTCAACAACTCTACTCAACATTAATAATTATCAATTGGAAATTGATCACATTCACTTTTTTAGTATTTATTTAGTGTGTGTATTTTTTTTTTAGTACAAATCGCAAATGTAGCATTATTTCATTTAATTTTAAAACTGTTTTAAACAAAAAATTAGAATGAACAACGCCCAATATGGTGGGAACAATAGGGTAGATAATGGTGGTGAGAGTGAGGTAAAGGCTAAGGATGTTACGTTGAGTGATTATCGGAAAGAGTATGAGTCGACAGTTGGTTCTGGTGGTATTGCTAATGGGAACAGAATGGAAAATATACCAAGCAGTTGGTGGTTTTGGAAAAGTACACAGGATGGCGAGTTGAATGGTAATGGAATAAAGAATCAGGAAGCTCAAGGTGGTACTTCAGCTAACCCTCAAGTGGATAAAATAGGATCAACTAATAATAATAATAGTAACAATAATAATAATAATGTTCAGGAAGAATTAAATACTGGAATGCAACTGCTGGTTTCGCAGCCTCTGGAATCCCTGCTGCAAGTCCTGGTGCCTTTGGTCTCTGAGTCTGTGCCTGCTCCTGTTTCTGTGCCTGTGCTGCTGGAACAACATTCACCACAGTTGCAGCAGATGCAAGACGAGAGTAATGGAAGAATGAACTGGGTGTCATGGATTAACCCAGTTCCAATTGTTTCTGCGGCTTTTTCGTATGTTTACGCAGATAATACAGGACCTACACAACAGTCAAGAACAATTTTACCTAATGAACTTTCTTCAGTTGTTAATAGTAATGAAATAACAAGTGATGCAGGTTCATCTCATATCCAAGAACAAGACAACAGTAATAACAATGGTTATTTAACTTGGATAACGCCTTGGAGTTATTGGCAGAAGAATAAAGGTGAATCTGCTGCAGATACCACAGAAGAATTAGCAGAGAGATCAATGTATTCTTCTGTAGATTCTGCAGAAATTGCAAACGACGCAAAAAAGCTGTTAACAAATAATATTAATGGGAATAATGGAAGTAGTTATTGGGGGTTTCACTCAAAACCAAACAAGACAAAGAAATTTTTTGGAGAACTTGCTGTTGTGGGAACTGGAAGTGAAAATCATCCAGCTAGAATGGTTAATCCTCCCATAACTTTCTTAGAAAACCAAGAACGTCTTTTAAATGACGCGAGGAATAGAGATGAGGTAAAACCATTGATTGTTCCTAATATGAACGAAAATTATAGAAATATTACTTTTAAGACCAAGACAAGAATAATATTATCCAAGAACAAATTTTTGAATGAAAAGCTTCATTTTAAAAAAGAAACGCATTTATATCGTTTATCACCCAAAGAGCAACTATTGTCAAATAAAAAAATGAAAAAACTGGTAATTATAGGCTTACATGGATTTTATCCTATAAAAATGGTGAAAACCCTTATAGGGCGACAAACTGGGACTGCGTCTACATTTGTTAATATGGCCACTGCTGCTTTATGGGATTGGTGTGCTTCAAATGATTGTGATATTGATCTTGATACCATTGCTTTAGAATTTGATGGTAAAATCTCTGAAGGTTGCGAAAATTTAATCAAGTTATTAAACAAAAATTGGATCGATGTTATTAAAAATTGTGATTTCCTATATATTGTATCCAATTCTCAAAGTTGTATTGTTGCAACTCATTTGTTGGAAAAATTAGTTGAACAAAAAATTATATTGTCTGCAAATCAAAAAGTTTCCATGTTAAACATGGATGGAATTTTCCAAGGTCCTTTCAATAATTTAGATTCAAAATTGATTTTAAAGAATTATTCGCCATTGGAGAATGGAACTTTGAATGAAGTATTTAATTTCCAAAAAAATCTAAGTTTCGAAAGTTCAAAACTTATTAGTAGTTTAAACAGAATCTTACAAACAGATGCAAATGTGAAGATTTCATTTATTGGATCTATATCCGATTGTTTTGTTCCTTTATATTCATCATTGTTTTTAAATATTGACCATCCAAATATTTTCAGATGTTGTTATGTGGATGCTAATAGCAATGAAGAAGATACTCCAAAATTTTTGATTGAATTAATCAATATACTTTTATTTTTGAAAAATGTCGGATACCCAGACAATCATTTAGTTTTTGAGTTATCAGAAAGTTTAGCTGGAACAGTCACTGGTAAATACCCTGATGATTTTTATGAAAACAAAGATATTTATGTGTTAGGGATCAAGAATTGTTTAGAGACTACAGATTTAATTGATGAACATACATGTGAAAATATTGACATGAATTTTGACTCCAAGACTCTAAATAAGAACCCTTACTATCTACCATATTTTTTGAAGAGCTTTCTAAACCAATTGGATACTTTAGGAAATGATAAAAATATTAGAGGCAAAGAGTTGAAGCTGAAGCTCTTGCTGGTTTTTCTGGAATGGAACCCAAAAAGCAAAAAATTTAAAGACTTGAAGTATGCTATTGATGTCATTTATACCGAGGGAAGCTTTATTTAGAACTGATCCGATCTCACGTTTCGAGTTATTACAGATGTTGTTTGTGTGTATGCCTTAGTGCGAGCCTGCCTGTGTGTGAGCCTGCCTACGTGTGTATATTGTGGTTTTGTAGTTTTCAGTATCTTCAATATAAATCTATAAATTTTTCCTGCATAATTAACTAACTATTAATTTTATATATATTTATATTTATATATATGATTTATTAATTAAATAATTTTCCCTTATTTTCAATTTTAATCAAAACGATCTCTTGGAATTTCCATAAGGTAAAAGGAAATGGTTGCTAGCTGGCAACGTCAACTTTCAATTGCTTTAGAAGAAAGAGATTTAACTGAAAAACTGAATATTGATTATTATAAGGCTTGTATGTATAAATCATCAAAAAATGAGCATTCAAAAAAAAAAATGAACCATACATTAACAGGTTTATTAAATCATTTAGTTGAACTATCTGCTATTAAAGTATATCGCTTAGAAAATGAGTTAGAAAACATTCAAAAGACAGATATTCAAAAGTAAGTTGTAGTTTTTAAATCATTTAAATATGTATTTTGTTCTTACTTACTAACATTTACCTTTTTATAGAGAATTGACAAACGCTTTAAGAGAAATTAATACTTTAAAACTAGAAAATGAAAATTTGAAACGTAATCAGTCAAGAGAAGAATTAAAATTAAGAGAGGCAAGGAAAAATGCTCTGGAATTAGAGAAACAGTAAGTAAATTTGCTTTTATTTGATTCTCAATTGATTAATTTCTTATTATTAACACAAAGTAAACTTTTTTTGTCATATATAGTCTTGATACATTAAGGGATGCCTACCGGAAATTGGAAAAAAATTATAGGAATCTAAAAGAAGAGTCAGATACCAAGTTCAAGAACTTAGATGTCATCAATGATGAAATATTATCTTTACAAATTGAGAATAATTTATTAAATAAAGAAAACTCCGATTTAAAGTTAGAAAATGATAAAATGGTTCAGAGATGGCTTAAAAAAGTGGAAAAAGACGCTAATTTTTTAAATCAGGTTGTTGAGAAAGCTGATAACAAATAACCTGATGATAAGAGATCTTATCATAGGAACCAATAACTCATCCGCCCTTACAAATCATCAATTGATAAACATCTCCATATGAAGCCTTTGTTTTAGCCCTTTGTTGATAAATAATATGGTAGTGTCGCCAAATGCTAAATTTTCCCTTTT
This sequence comes from Pachysolen tannophilus NRRL Y-2460, assembly GCA_001661245.1. Classification (NCBI taxonomy): domain Eukaryota; kingdom Fungi; phylum Ascomycota; class Pichiomycetes; order Alaninales; family Pachysolenaceae; genus Pachysolen; species Pachysolen tannophilus. Next base: position 818,961 of record KV454012.1, read on the forward strand.
TGGAAGCAACTCATCGTGAAGAACCAAAAAAAAAATTTAAATTTAAATTTAAATTTAAATTTTCACTATTTCAATGTTCATTTGTTTGGATTGTGATCATTATAATTATGATATAGAAGCCTAGGTTATGTCTGCTCTGATAGTTAGTTATTTTAGTCAGCAACAGTTGAAGGATCTGTTAGTGGATTTGTCTTTGAAATTAGAGCAGGATCCGAATTCATCATCAACTCTATGTGAATTATTTGGCGTTGTAGATGATAAGTTGAAGCAAGATGTATTGCCTAATGTTTATGAATATTGTATCAATGTATTGCAGGGATGTAGCTTTGAAAGATATGGATCAGTTTTGCAGTTAATTACGAAATTTAACAACGAAACATTGACTTCAAAACTAGTTAGTTATATCACTCTTGAATTGACAAGATTTATAGAATCTAGTTCAATTAATTTTGATTTAAACTTTAAAGAGAAATTGTTGTACAAGTACAACAATTTTTCAGTAAACCTTGAAAATGATGATCTAAATATTGAATTAGAAGAAATTGTTTCTTTGTTGAAATTTTTGGAGAGTCTGTACATGGTCAATGATATTTTAAAATCAACAACCTTGGATTATTTATGTTGTTTCTATTTGGGTATCAACGAAGAAAAAATCTCTTCGGTGGCTTCAAAGATATTGAAATGGAGAACACAGTCATTATCTCAAAATAAGGAAATGGAACCATTCATTTGGGATTTGATCTTGGAATTAATGGAATCAACAAATGAGAAATTGAACAATGGCTATATATTGTGGTTAAGATATTTAGCCAACTCAGATCCTGATTTGTTACATAATAATGATTTTTTCCAAAATAAAATAATTGATAATACTAAGTACTGGGGTTTTTTACAGAAAGGTTTAGTTAGTGATTTACATGAACATCGCAAGTTTTCAGTTTCCATTCTTCAACTTTTGATAAAATCAATAAATATTGATTTGGATAATAAATTCATGAAATGGGATGTATCGCAAAAGAATGCATATTTGAATTATTGGCAAAGATTTATTACTCTTTATGAAATTATTGGGATCGACACTTCTTTGCATCAGGCACAGGCAGCTTCAAATGATATGATCAATTTATTATCTAAAGATTCTAAAATTAAAGTTCCGTTTTCCTTGGCGTTGTTTTCAATTGGTTTTAAAGGATCAATGGAAACTGTACGTAAGTTTACATTGAATTTAATTTTATCCATACCACCTGATAATTTGAATTGTTTTGGTGATGATCATTTTCACTTTTTCAAAAATCATTTCTTACAAATTGCTGTTCTGGCTTCTAATTTTTTTGTTTATGAAAATTTTGATAAGGAATCCAAATGTATGTATAAATGTGAATATGGTGAAACATTTTTATCGTTTATTGTAAATTGTTTCAAAAATTTAAATAAAGAAGGTGTGTCTATGTTATCATTATCAATTCTAGAATTTTTAACAGAGCACACTGAGGCATATGATACATCAAAAATTTACTTAACTTTAGGTTTATTAAAAGGTTTACAGGCTAAAAATTTTCAAGTCCTCGATACAAAGCACATTAAATTGTTATCGAAATTGTTTGAATCAACGTGTACTGATGGCGATGTATTTGATACCACGTTACAAACCAGTCATTTAAGATTATTGTTGTTCACAGTTCCAAATTTGGGTCTAGTTATAAAATCATTAGCTCAATTTATGCAGTTCAATGATAACAAAGGCTTTAACGCAGATGGGAAAGTTATTTTGAATGAAAATTTTGAATTATTTTTGGATTATTTCATTGTAAATTTTGATAATGACTTAATTATACAGTTTTGTAAAAATAACAGTACAAAGTTGAATATGCAAAGCTATTTAGTTGCTTTATTAATCTTATCTAATACAAATTTGAAATTGATTTCATCGGTAGTTGGAGATATCTTATCGTACAAAGATTCTGATTGTTTATTGTTGGAAATAACTTCATCTGGATTACCATTTGATAACTTGCTTAATGAGCCATTAATTTCGAGTAGATTGATTTCCGTTTTTGAAAAACTGTTAGTTGAGAGTGAATGTAAGAAAAATAATTCACTTTACAATCAAAGTTTTGTCAATTTAGTTAATAGTAAGATAATATTTAAAGATCAGAGATATTTTGAAGAAATCAACTTGAATAGCTTATGGCAAGATATTGTCAATAGCATACAAAGTGATGACGAGGAAATTTTGAAACTAACTATTTCTAAATTTCAATTTTTGAATGAGATTTTACCCAAATTAATTTACAATGAGAGCGCTGAGAAAATTATTAGTCTTGAAAATTTGTCGTGGTTACAAGAAATTGCATTTAATAATCAGTCAATTAATTTCAGCAAAAATTTTTACAAATCAAAAGATGTCTTTGTAAAGAATTTCTACGGGATTTTACAAACCTATCTAAAGATTATAAATTTAAATGATGACAAAAATAAATCTAATATTTTGCAATTGATCAACAAGGATGCACCAAAACTAGATCATCTAGGTATGGTATCGGTTATCAACGTATTGATGGATTTGATAAACGATATTGATGATTTTGATGATCTGAGTTGCTTGGTGGTATTGGATATTTTAACGGAAATTTGGGATTCTTTAACAACTGAGAGATTAATTTTAAAGCAAAAAGCACTACATTTGAGCTTTATTAAAATTGTTTTTTCTGATTTTTTTCTAAAAAGATCTATCGAGAACAGTGTTATCTCAGAAAGATTGACTAGAATTGGAAATCAGATTATTGAAAGATCTTATGCGAAGAAATCTTTTCTACCAACGTTGTTCAACTGTATTTCCTTATTTCAAATGAAAACCCCTAAAGTTTTTGAAAAAGCCTTTTGGTTAATTGAAATCTTGATAAATGCATTCACATTTTTTCAAACTGGTGATGCTTCATTCAAGTTAGAATATGTTGTTGGTGAACTGTATGATAAGAATTTTAATTTAAACCCAAGAGATTTTTTTTATAATAAAGTTAATGGAGATTGTGAAGTTTCTTACAGAGTACGGATAGTTTTAATTTTGTCAAAAATTGGTAATGAAATATTTATGCGTCAAATATGGAATCATATTTTACAAAATGAAGACAATTTCCATCTTTTCAAACCTATAAAGAGAGCAGATGGTTTTGAAGAATGGAAAAGGGTACAATTATTAAGTGTATTATTACTTACTTTTAAGTTTTTGGAAACGGATGATTTATTCCAATTAACAAATGATGAAATAATTCCACTGATTTTCAGGGAAGCAAGTCCATTATGTCGTACTTATCTAGAATGGATGATATCGTATACCTTAGTTAAGGTTCATCGGGATTCAGAAAAGATGAAACAGATTTTATCAATTTTTGAAAAAGATATAAAGAATCTTCAACCGTCTATGATAACTTCTTTTGAAAGAATTGGATGTTTAATGTCAAAAAGTTTAACAGATTCTGAAACAAAAACAAATTTTTTATCCGATTTCTTAATTAAGTTTATTATACCTTTAGCAACTTCCAACAAATCTCAGGTAAGGCATTTTTCAGTCAGTACAATAATTTCTATATATCCAGTAATAAAAGCTGAAAATTTACAAATTGATAGTCATTTGTTGAACACGTTATCCAATATTTATAATTCTGCATTAGAAACCGATAATTATGTCACCTATAGGAGTGGAGATGCGTTGATTTGGAATATAATATCTGATTTCACCTTAGTTGGTATATTTGGAGGGGTTTTATTAAGACTTTCTGATAGAGAAGTCGATTTTATTGATGAATCTTTATTTTACAAATATTCAACCGATTTAGAAAAAAAATTATTAAAAGTTGCTATAGGTGAAAATGATAAAGATTTATTTTTAAGTCCAGGATCTAGAATAGTAAAGCCTGGTTCGTCATTGTTATTGGATGGTGCCAAAGCCGCTAATATTCATTCAGATATTTTATTACAAACAAAATCTGGTTCATGGTCCACAGTGATGGATCTTGATGCAGAAGACCAACAACAGAGCTCCATCAAAAGGACCAATTTAATAGTTATCGCATCATTGGTTGATAAAATACCAAACCTTGGAAGTATTTGCAGAGTTTGTGACTGTTTAGGTGTTGGGCGTCTTACAATGAATGATTTAAAAATCGTCAGGCATCCTCAATTTAGAAATGTTGCTGTTACTTCTGATAAGTGGATGCCAATAGAAGAAGTACAGATCGAAAACATAGTCAAATTCATGAGAGAACAAAAACTGAACGGTTATACGTTGATTGGTTTAGAACAAACAGACAAGTCTGTTGTTTTAAATTCAGAATTGAAATTCCCTGATAAAAGTTTAATCTTATTAGGCAGAGAGAGAGAAGGTATTCCAGGAAACTTACTCGCAGAATTGGATTTCTGTGTCGAAATTAAACAAGGAGGAGTTGTCAGATCGATGAATATTCAAACTGCAGCTGCCATTATCATTCATGCATACTCATCTCAGCATTGTTGAAATTATCATCCCCCCCTCGTCGTTGTTGTCCGATGTCGTTGTTGTCATCCGTTGTCGTTGTCGTTATCTAACAGAAAATATTCGGTAGTGCGTCATTGAACCAAATTAGAGAACTAAAAATTTTCATATAGTATGAAGGGCTGTTTTGTATATTTCATATATATAATAATAAAACCAATAATTAAGTGAATAGAAATCACTGTAGAGGATCAGAATAAATGATATTATCACCAGCGGAGAGGTCTTATTTATATGACTCGCTTTCTGTGCAGCCGCCAGTAAGGCCTGATGCGAGATCACTGCATCAATTTCGACCAATAGAAGCTTCTTGTTCATTTTTACCAAATTCAAATGGGTCATCGAGGGTAAGACTTTCAGATGGTGGAGAAGCTATAGTGAGTGTTAAGACTCAAGTAGTTTTAACTAAAAATGAAAGTTCTTTGATTTCGATAGATGTTGATATAAATAAAGAAAGAGATGATTCAAATTTCATTAAGAATTTGATTTCTAGTTTAGAGAGTATACTTTTGAAAAAATTTCCAATAGAAAAATTGAAACTAACAGAAAGATATTCTTTTAAAGTATACATTGATTGTTTTATATTATCTCATAATTCTTATCCCTTAGGGTTATTGTCATTATGCATATATTTGGCGTTGAAGTCCACAAGATTACCGTTGTTGACTTCGACTGTTAACGATAGAGAAATTGAAGAGCAACCTACTTTTAATGATGATTGGGAAGCTAGTAAAAAATTATTTGAACCAAGTGAACATCAAGATGATCCCCCATTATTATTTGTTGTTGGAATAATTGGAAATAATGTGTTTATAGATCCATCAAATGAGGAAGAAGAAGTTAGTGAGAATGGACTAATTGTAGGGTTTGCCAATGGTGAGATTGTACCACCTGTCCAAAGTACCAATTTATCAAATAGAGATAGTAAAGGAATATCACCAAAACATATTTTAAAAGCATACAGCATGGTGAGGAATTGTGGTAAAGAGGTGGTAAAGGCATTAAACACAGTAGTTTCTAGTGATGACGATGTATTTACTAGTATTTATTAATAAATATGTAAGTTTTAAAAAACATTTTTTTCTTACTTTCTTTTTTTTTTTGATTAATAAAATAAAAGAAAACAAAACATAAAAATATAATATAATCTAAAGGTAAATGCTATTATCTTTGGCGCTGGTTTCATCATTATCTTGACTTGCAACTTGTGATTTGCCACCTTCCAATACATCATTCTTATTATTATTATTATTATTATCATAACCGCGAGCATCAGCGCTTGCGCTAGGTGCTGGTTGTTTCTTTCCTGTAATTGCTATGCCTCTATTGCTCAATTCACTTCTCAATAATTCTAATCTTTCAAACTGGTTTCTCAAGACAATTTTATTTTCATTTAAGGAATCATTATAAATTTTAAAATCTTTAGCAAAATCACTATTAAATTCATCAAAGCCTTCTTCAGTAAATTCTTTTGACAATCTTTCTCTTACTCGGTCAATTGTATTGGCGCTACTAGCGCTACCATTACTACCATTACTAACACCGCTACCTCTGCTACCGCCGTTATCACTACTACCGATAACATCAGAAATATCATGATTTTCATTATTCTTAATAACTAAATCCCTAAGCAAATTTTCCATCAATTTATTTGAACTTTGCAATTTAGAAGTCGAATTTAATATCTGCTTTTCAATATTTAAAAGCTCCTGATCCGTAACCTCACGGATCGCTAACTTGAACTCATTCAATTGAATTGGTCTCCTTAACGATGACATCTTGGTTTATAATCAGTTATTTTCACTTTCATTTACTCTTGTTCTTTATTTATTACCTACTAATACCGGCGCAAAAGTACATCAACTATTTTGATATATAACACACTATCCATTTTTCAACTATAACGAAAACATCGACGACGACGATGAGGACGACGACGACAACAATAAAGACGACGACGACAACAATAAAGATGACGACGACGAAATGACGACAATTACGATGGCAAAGATAATGATGGAGATGACGATAAATAATTGATATATAAAAAAAAAAAAAAAAAAAAAAAAAAAAAAGAAGAGACAAAACGTTTAAGACTATA
>KV454012.1:826847-852317 GCA_001661245.1 Pachysolen tannophilus NRRL Y-2460
AAAAAAAAAAAAAAAAAAAAAAAAAAAAAAAAAAAAATTTTTAAGTTGCGATGCGCAGTTGCGTCCACAACTGCAATTCATCAGTGCACTGATACAGCGCTCTCGATTTCCTTAAAGCGCGCACGAGCGTATAGCATTTGCTGTACGCTTTCAAAGATATTAGCGGTGCGCTTTTTAAGCGCAGTTATCAGCGCACTTGCGAGTTAGATGTGTACCGCATTTTTTTTCCATTTCTCTAATTTTTCAATTTTCAATTTTTCATTTTCCATTTCAACCTAGCATCTCCAGATACAAGTATGGAGTAAAGACCACTATAGCTGTATATAAAGTACCAATGGCTTCTACTATTGCTAATGGGAAACCGAGTATTCCTCTTTTGAGGAAGTTCAAGTATATGGCGTAGAATGCAACACTGAAAAAATGTTGGAATAATACTAGAGGTTTTGGTATAGTACCACTTAATAAACCTATTGGACCTGCGACACAATTATTACCTAATTGAAAATATGCAAAACAACCTCTTTGCAAGATTGATAAATATTTATTTTCTGCTGAGAATAATTGGAATAAGGCTATTGATAAGACATTTATAACTGAATCTAAATTTTTCCTTTCATCATGAAACAGTAATAGTTGTTCAAGAACTGCAGAAGTATCTTCAAAATTATCAACTTGAGATAAAAGTTTTGAAACTAATACAACATCATTTAAACCAACAGTCATACCACCTCCTGTTAAAGGATGTCTCATATTTAATGCATCTCCTATTATTAGTAAACCAGGTATAACATTTTTTTCAGCGGTAAGATATTGGTTTGGCATTATTTTATAATTTTCTTTATCAAGATTATCTATAGCAAATTTAAAAGAAGGTTTAACAGAATCTGGTAAATTTGGTAAGATTTTCTTGTTTAAATATTCTATAACTGTTTTTTGAGATGGTAATTTATTTGACTTGTAAGCACATAAGATTCTTGTCTCTGAAGGTGAAATTTGATAAACTAATATTGGATAATGATCACCTAATAATACATGACCATGATTCTTTGCCGGTAATACACAATCATGTAAACAAAGTGAAATAAAATAAGATTCAACACTTGGAACTTTACTTGTTAATTCTTTTCTAAAATTTGAATAAATACCATCTGTAGATATCACTAATTTCCCCTGTTTAAAATCACCATTACTAAGTTTAATACCAATAACTTTACCATGCTCCTCACTACTTAAATCAGTATTTTTAACAATCTCTTTAACTGTAGCTTCTAACCATTCAACATTAGGTTCATTTTTAACAAATTGTCTTAAATTGGAAATAAATTTCCCATGCCTAAATGCAACACCTCTAACGCGTTCATCTTCTTCCCAACTACTAACTTTAATAGTAGAATCATCATGAAGTTGTTGAACCAAAGAAACTGTTTCAACATTATCATCATAAGACCCAATAGCATCGTTTTTAAAAGGATATTTTAATTTAAGATTTTGATTGAAAAACCCAATATAATAACCAAAAACTGGAATAGCTTCTATATCATTTATAACACTTAACATCCCTAAATTTTTTAACGCCATCAACCCACTAGGTTGCATTAACTCACCAACAATTCTATTTGGCTCAGACCAGTCTCTTTCAACAATAAGTACTTTTTTACCTTGTCTAGCCAACTGAGTTGCAATGCAGGGTCCTACAACACCTGCACCAATAACTATAACATCATAAGAAGGCGGATCTGAAGTCATTACCACAAAAAAAATATATATCTATTACTCTAAAACTGAAATGAAAACAAAAAAAAAGCAAAAATAATCAAATACTCAACAACCCAATCTTCATATATATATATATATATATAAATGTATTAATCGTCGTATACAGTTTTTGTACAAATGGAATGATTTTTCATGTTTTGAAATTTTTTTTTTTTTTTTTTTTTTTCACTTTTTTTTTTTTTTTTTGCATTTTTCAAGCCATGTGATACAACTCGGTTCAAACTGTTTATACGAAAACGACAACAACAACAACAATCACGACAATGACAATGTGAAGAACAAAACAAGACCTAGGATTTATTTATTTAGTCAAAGCAAAAGTTAAGTAAATGAACTATGTATGTAAAATGATTTAATAAATAAAGCAGGGAATAAATATTATATAGTAAAAAAAAAAAAAAAAAGGAAAAACCGAGTTAAATGAAAAAAAACATCAATGGGGAAAAAAAACCAAAGTAAAAAAGTGAATATTATATAAATAGATTGAGTAAATAAGGTGATATATATGTATGTGTATGGTTGTAAATGGAGCAAGCAGAAGTTTGAATGAATAAAGTTTCAGAGGTTTCAATCCCATTCAGAATCGCCTCTAGAACTTTTCAAACTCAAGACTTTCTCTTTTAATCTCATCAAATCATCGTTGTCTTTTTGTAGAGAGGAAGCTCCGTTAAGTTTTTGACCATTTGACAGAGGCAGTAATGGATCCAAAGATGTTTGGAATGCACACATATCTGCAATATTAGCAATATTAGTGCCACTGCCCAATTTTCCATTGGGAGTAGTAGCACCATTGGAAGTTGTACCATTCCATTTAAAAAACTCGTTAAAATAATTAAAGTCTTTATTTGCACTTGCATTGTTTTCCACGTTGGTGGTTGTTAAATTAGAAACTTCTAAATCCATAATGTCCATATCAACGTCATAAATATCCGACGCGGTATTTGCCGTTAATGATGAAACCTCGTGAGTATCACCTTTTCTTCTAATATTGTAGTTTGTTTTTTGATTGTGGTTGCCATCATTATGAGTAAAAGTATCCAAGAAAGTATTAATATGATCAGTATCAACACTTCCACTAATACTACTACCATTTTTTGGATAATAACAATTGTCATAACCATTAAATTGTGATTGTGAATTTCTATTCATGTTTGGATTTGGTTTATGATTCGCAAATAATGATCCAGTCCTATAACTAGCTGGTAAACTATTGGGGATTAAAGAACTAGGTGGATTTGAATTACTCATTGAAGAATTTCCTCTTTTCATCAGCATTGATGTACTTGTTGCTGTGGTGCTAATCGATGAACTTCTTCTATTGATTGAGGATCCACGTGACATCATCATCGAGTTGTTATAAGTACTCGTACTGTTACTACTATTACTTGCACATGATGATGCTCTTGACATTCTATTTGCTTGAATGCTGCTAAATAAACTATTACCACTGGTAGTTTCTGTGGTTTTGGAACAATTGGTTCCAACTGAAGAAGCTGAAGATGAAACAGCTGACACTGGTGTTGGAGTTACACATGAAACACTTCTTTGTCTCTTGCTACTTGGTTGGAAAGACAAATCAACCATATGTGGGCTGATGTTGTTTGATGATGGGCTACTCAATTCTGTAAAACAGTTAAGATCAGTATCATCAGTACTAGAACCTGCAGCCCCACTACTACTATGACTATCATCAAGACCCATACTTAATAAAAATCCATCTTGATTGTTATTACAATAATTGGATCCACTACCAACTATAGAATTGCATGTAAAACTAGTATGAATGTCTTCTAATTCTTTCATAACATCAACAACATTGTTGCTTCTCCATTCTAATAACTTTCTTGTAGCAGATGTTAATCCTTTAATTAATGCATCCAAATTTCCAAAGCTGACTTCAAACATGACTACAATCTTGGATATAATAGATTTAGTCTTGAGTACATCATCTGATGGTTGTTCTTTACCATTATTAGTACAGCTATTATTTTCATTACTATCATCCAACAGTAAATAATTCAAGCAAGCAAGTAGAAGATAAATCTTAAAATCATAAGGTAATAAACTTAATCTATCAACTATCAAAAATTTTTTATTTATAGACAATTTTTCAACGCTAATTTCTGTTTGATCTTTATTGAATTTATTTTCATCTTCTTCTAACGGAGTTTGTGGTAAAGGATTTTTACGTTTTCTTCCTCTTGTTGCTCTTTTCTTGAATTCATGTTTTGTCATTCTTGTTAATGTATCGATTCCTAATTGGATGTATTCCATAGATAACTGTGACAACACTTGTAATTTTGAATTGTTCTTAATGTTATTAACTGTGTTATCCTTCTTAGTAACAAATTCTGGTTTAATGCAATTTTTAGTAAACTTGAAATAAATTGACATTCTGTACATAAGGTAACATGCATTAAGCTGGTTTATCAAGATACCATTATTTTCTTTAATTTTTTTATCGTCATCATCTTTTAATAATTTTTCTACTAATGAGTCAAATTTTTGTTTCCAAGAAGCTAATCTTTCATCAATAGTTTGTAAAAAAATTGGGAATGATTCTTCCGTATTATTATACCATTGATCAATTAAATCGTTAAAATCTGAAGGAATAATTTTGAGTAATTTAATATATTCCAAAGTAAAAACTAATTCTTCTTGTAAGACTTTAACTGTTTCTAAAGAAGAAGGTTCTAACCAAGAGTTTTCAAGTGACAAGTTATCAGTAATATCAAATGTCAATGACAATGTTGAAAATCTATAATTGCAATTTATCTTGATTAAATGATACAAGATTTTAAAAGACCAATAAAGTTTTAATCTTACAAATGTATCTTGTAATTCCATTTTCACCTTATTGTTGTTGCCATTTTGTTCTAATTCTAATGACAGAGATACAGAAGGTGATTCAAGTTTTTGTTTTGAATTTTCATCTTCTTGATCTTCTTCCCTCTTAACAGTATTTAATGCACCTATATCTTGTGTTGCTAATGTTTCTGAAGTTTTCAAATCTATAACTTCTGTTGCTTCTTTTGGATTATTTTCAATTTCCCCTATAGATCCAGTAGTCATTGTTTCAGTATTATCAGATGCATATTCCAAGTAATCAGAATTAATATTTAAACCTAAACAATTAATATAGCTTAATGACATTGAAACCAATTGGAAAATCCATTCATCTAATGATTCAGTAGTTTCAATATAATTAACTTTATAATTGGATCTAGGTAATTCAAAAGTGTACAAATAGTGTAATAATAATAATAAATATTCTAATTTAGCAACACTTGGTTTTGTAAAATCAATTGTTGCAGAAATTTTTTTAAAAAATTGAATTCCAAGAAATTTATAATCTCTATTATTAATATTATCATTATGATTATCTTCTTCTTTTGCTAATGAAGAATCATACACAGATGTACAATTAAAGGAAAATTTCATCATTATCAAAGTTTTTGCAATAAATAATTTTGCAACAGTATCAAAATCATCAAAATAAGTTTGAGTTTCTATATCATACTTGTTGAAAAAATTCAAGTAATCATTATAATAATTTTTAAAATCCAAGATTGGTATAAATTTGTTAAAGTTGTTAAAAAATTTAGCAATCAAACTATCCATACCATTTAAAACAGTTACATTAAAACCAGAGACTTTATTATTGTTATTATTGTCGGATGAAATGGCAATTGTATCATCATCGTTTCTTTTTTTCAATAAAGGTTTAATATAATTGAACAATAAGAGATTATAATCAACATTTAAATCGCAATCATCTTGAGAAAATTTTAAAGTTTCTACTTGTTTTTTCTTTTGATATTGTTGATTATTTTCATATTGATGTTGATATAAATTAACATCAACAAATTTCAATATATCGTAAAGTGGAGATTTTCTTTCTTGACCAATAACCAATGAACCTGTTTTCGGAGAGATCTTGAACACTTGTCTTGGAATTGGAGTGGTAGGTTTGAAATTATTATTGTCATTGTTGTTGTTGGTGGTAGCACAAGAATGTATGTTTGTATCGAGAGCTGTACCGTGAGTACCATCAATACACTGAGTACACTTGTTAGATTGAACGCACAGTGAATTTAATTTATCCTGTTTATCCAGTGAATGCAGTGAATCCAATGTATCAAGTAATTTTTTTGGGGCGCTTATACTATCATTACCAAATTTGTCCAATTTAGCCGCCGTTGAAACATTTGCTGTTTTCTGCAAATTCTCCAACTCTAATCTTATCCTATTATTTTCTAATTCCAATTCTACAACTTGTTTTTCTAAAGTTTTTGTATAATTTCTCGGAAATGATGCTCTAGAAAGTTTATTTGTTGTTTTACAGAAAAAACCAACTTTTTTACAATTTGAACAACCTCCGGGCATACCATCACATTTTATTTTTTTAATACAACAACGATCACATGCTTGTGAAATTCTTGGTTTTCCAGTAGAAGTTTTAATTATATCCCTGAATTCAAATAAACAATTTTTTTTTTTTTTTTGCCAGAGTGTTAGTAACTAATATCATTAAATAAATTTATTCATATATGTACACATCATCCAATTTTTTTTTTTTTTTGTTTAAAAAAAAAAAAAACATACCATGTCTTTGTTTCATCATTTTGATTCAGGTGTAATTTCCCATTATTTTTTTTGTATTGTAAACCATAATATATATTTTTAAATTACTCAATCAACCAACAATAAACACTTTATAAAAAGGATCTGGTCAAACCCAGAGATAAACAATTAAATAAATATAAAAATATATATATATGCAATAGGTTTTTAATTAAAAAAAAAAAAAAATCCTGGGGAAATCCTTTATATATACTTGTTCTTTTTTTTCTTTGTTCCTTTTTACCAAAAATCTGGGGTAATGCGCCGTAATGCGCCCGGCGAGAAGGAATTTTTTAAAAAGTCATCTCAATTACGTAATGGTGATTTCAACAAATTAAGAGGAAAAAAACCCAAAAGGTAGTGTAAAGATACCACAACAACAAGATTAAAAGTGGTTTTTTTAGATGGTTTTTTTTTTAGGTGTATGGTGTAGGGTGTACTACCGGTAAGAATCTATTTTACAGTTTTGGGGTGCATCACGATATTCGCGAAACATATATATGCACGGAGTGGGGTGGGGCGGTTTTTATATTTATTTTTTTAAATTTTTTTTTTTAATTATGGGGCGGGTGCCTGCATCGCTCTTGTTCAAAATGTCATTTCTTATTCTTAATTGTTTGTTGTTTTTTTTGAGTCGGGAACACACTACATCGATGAATGACCACTTTAATAGTTATGGACTAAGTGGTTCCATTACTGACAAAGTGCTGCTGAGTTTGAATTTGAGTTTGAGCTGAGTTTGAGCTAAAAATTTACGTGCGCGCGTACGCACAATAAACGTTACTTTTTTAATAGTATTAAATAGTAATAATAATACTACAAACAAAGTATTATTATTATTATTATTTAGTACTACTCGTTTACAGTATTAAATATTTAAATATATTAGTTTATTTTTTTTTTTTTTTTTCTCGGTATTATTTATTTTTAAGTCATACAATTGATTTAACTGTATCAGCTGATTGTACAACAAATTAAAAGTAAATTGATTGATTGATTGATTTTTTTTTTTTTTTTTTTTTATAAAAACTGGGGTGAATTTTATTTTTTCATTTTATTATTATTATTATTTTTATTTTTATTTTTGTCTGCTGTTCTGTTTAGATAAATTAATTATATAAAACTTGTTTTGTTTGTGTGTTTGTGAGAAAAAAATATTGGTTTTTAAAATGTCGGTAAATGCAAAATTACAATCAAGAGTTGATGGTATTATTAATGAACTTACCGTTTCTCAAGAAATTTTGAATAAAGGTGTTGATTTTTTCATTAAAAGTGCTGAAAAAGGTCTTGATAATAAAGATAATGATCCATATGGTCTTCCAATGATTCCAACATATGTTACTTCAATTCCTACTGGTAAAGAACGTGGTGTATTATTGGCAGCAGATTTAGGTGGAACTAATTTTAGAGTTTGTTCAGTTTCTTTAAATGGTGATCATACATTTATTATTAAACAAGAAAAAAATCCAATTCCTGTTGATTTAATGAGTGCAAATTCACTGGATGAATTATTTGAATATTTAGCTAAAAAAATTGGACAATTTGTAAATACTCATCATGGTGATCAACTGTCAGAAAGTAAAAGTGATGATAATAAATTAAAATTAGGTTTTACATTTAGTTTCCCAGTAGATCAAACAAGTTTAGATTCTGGTACTTTAATTAGATGGACAAAAGGTTTTAATATTGAAGATTGTGTTGGTAAAGATATTGTTCAATTGCTTCAAAGTCATTTGGATCTTTTAAAAATTCCAGTTTCAGTTCTGGCTCTTGCAAATGATACTGTTGGTACTTTACTTTCTCGTGCATATTCTGCAGGTGCAGTTGCTGGTGATAAACAAGGTGATACACTTGTTGGTGCAATCTTTGGTACTGGTACTAATGGTGCATACCCTGAATTAATAGATAATATTAAAAAATTACCTAAAAATTATGTTGATGAATTAAAATCAAAGGGTAAAACTCATATGGTTATTAATACAGAATGGGGTTCATTTGATAATCATTTAGAAGTTCTTCCAACAACAAAATATGATGTTGAAATTGATAAAATTAGTGCAAACCCAGGTTATCATATGTTTGAAAAAAGAGTTAGTGGTATGTTTTTAGGTGAAATTTTAAGACATATCTTGGTAGATTTATATCGTGAAGGATTAATTTTACAACAATATAGATCATATGAAAATCTTCCACATAGATTAAGAACACCATGGGAATTATCTTCAGAAATATTATCCTATATTGAAATTGATGATTCAACTCTGTTAAAACTGTCTGAATTGGCATTGTTAAACGCATTAAGATTACCAACAACTCATGAAGAACGTATTATCATCCAACAATTGACAATTGCAATTGCCAAAAGAGCAGCTTACTTGGGTGCTATTCCATTTGCTGGCTTATTATTGAAAACAAAAGCATTGGAAGGTCATAACAAAGAAGTCGATATTGGTGTTGATGGTTCATTGGTTGAATTTTACCCAGGTTTTAGAGCAATGCTTAGAGATGCTTTATCAATGACAAAAGTTGGTAACCAAGGTGAACGTAGAGTTCACATCAATATTGCTAAAGATGGTAGTGGTGTTGGTGCTGCTCTTTGTACCTTGAGTGATTGATCGAGAATTTTTTTCATTCTTTATACTCGTTTATGTTTTATTTTTGTTTTACTACATATGACTTTTTTTATTTTATTTTCTTTTTTTTTTTTTTTTTTAATACTTACTTTATTATACTTAAAAAAGAAAACCAACTTTCCTTCTTTAGTCTCATGATTAATTATGCTTTTATAGTTGGTTGTTGTTTCTTTTTTTTATTTTAATTAATTAAATGGTTTAAACCATAAGTTCCAGAAACTTTTTTGGTGAGAAATTTCATGTAAGCGAAAAATAGAAGAAAGGACAAAAATAAAATAAAAAAATAAAAAATAAAAAATTAAAAAATAAATAATACCATTATTTTGCAACCAACCATTCTTTTTATCAATATAAAAGATATATTGAATCATATTTTAAACCACTTTTCTATCTAATCCAATCATCTTTCAATTACTCTATATTCACATACATATATATTTATTTATATCTAAAAGCTGAAGTTGTTTGTTTTTGTTTTTTTTTTTTTTTTCTTTTTCTTTTTCTTTTTCTTTTTGATTAAATTCATTTCAAAATAGCTCAATTGGATGAGTTATAATTTTGACGAGAAATCTTACCGTCCTCAGCCACTAGGCAGATTTTCATCACCGCTGGCTTCATTGTGGAGAGCAAAACCATCATCAGCAACATTACCTTTATATAAGGATAAGCCACTGGATTCAAGTACTTCACTTTCAATTAGTAGCGCTGCCTCGGCTGTTACTTCTGTATTAACTTCATCAAATCCTTCAATAAGCACATCAAGAAATAAAAATTCATCAGATTATATTACAACAATAAATAGGAAATATAAAAGAAGAAAAATGTTATTTAAAGCTTCTTTTATCTTACTTACGGTATATTTCATATATCAAATTTTTTTCTCTTCAAATGATGGTATTACTACAAGTGGTGGTGGGTATGGTACTACAAGTAAGAAAACTTGGCTTGCACGTAGAAATGAAGTTAAAAAAGTTTTCCTTGAAAGTTGGCATGATTATGAACTGTACGGTTGGGGATATGATATATATCATCCAATAAGACAGTATGGTGAAAATATGGGTCCAAAACCATTGGGTTGGATAATTGTTGATTCCTTAGATACTTTAATGATTATGGATTGTCCTGAAGAACTTAATAGAGCCAAAAATTGGGTAGTAAATGAATTGGATTATGATTTTAATTATGAAGTAAATGTTTTTGAAACAACAATCAGAATGTTAGGAGGACTTCTTGCTGCTTATCATTTAAGTGATGATGATGCATATTTGGATAAAGCAGTTGATTTGGGAAATAGATTATTAAGAGGTTTTGACTCACCTTCAGGAATTCCTTATTCCTCAGTAAATTTGGCAACTGGGAAAGGCATTAAAAATCATGCGGATGGTGGTGCTTCATCAACAGCAGAAGTTTCAACTTTACAATTGGAATTTAAATATTTGGCCAAATTAACTGGTGAAAAATTATATTGGCAAAAAGCAGAACAAATTATGCAAAAATTGGACGAAAATCATCCAGTAGACGGATTAGTACCAATTTTTGTCAATCCAACAACTGGTAAATATCAAGGTACAATGATAAGATTAGGATCAAGAGGTGATTCTTATTATGAATATTTACTTAAACAATATTTGCAAACTAATGAACCAATATATAAAGAAATGTATCAAGAATCTGTTCAAGGAATTAAAAAACATCTTGTTGGGAAATCAAAACCAAATGGTCTTACTTTTATAGGAGAATTACATGAAGGAGTGAAACCAAATTCTCCATTGGATCCAAAGATGGACCATTTAGTTTGTTTCTTGGGAGGTTTATTAGCAATGGGGGCTACTGATGGTGAGGAACTCTCTGTAGCAAAGAAAATTCATGTTCCAGGTTGGTCATCTTTACAAGAATCAGATCTCATCTTGGGTAAAGAATTGACTGAAACTTGTTATAGAATGTACCATGAAGTTGAACCAAGTGGTCTTTCACCAGAAATTGTGGTGTTTAATACTAATGCAGGTGCCAAGAAAGATTTTTATATTAAACCTTTGGACAAACACAATTTGCAAAGACCTGAAACTGTAGAGAGCCTTTACTACTTATATAAGATCACCAAGGATCCAATGTACAGAGAGTGGGGTTACGAGATATTCCGTAACTTTGTTAAACATACAAAAGTTACTCAAGGTGGTAAGGAAGACAATCCTCGTTATGCTTCTTTGCGTGATATTACTTTGCACCCAACTGTGAAAAAGGATAATATGGAAAGTTTTTGGCTTGCTGAGACTTTGAAATATTTATATTTACTTTTTGACGATGATGAAAACCCAAAATACTCTGATTTGTCCAAGATAGTTATAAACACTGAAGCACATATATTTCCGAGATTTGAAATGGATCCATTGTTTAAAACTGGTTGGACTAGGGGCAGTAAATCTTCTGCAGCTGCAGATGTCGTTGGTGCCGGTAAGGCTCAAGCTGGCGTGGGGGCTGATTCTCCTCCTCTTGCCGGAGGTGCAGGTGGTGCAGACATTCTCAACCAAAAGAAAGAAGACGTAATTCAAAAAATCATAGGTGAAGAAAAATCCATTCCGAACAAAAAAATTACTGCAGACAAGACATTCAATGAAGATGAAAGTGTTGTGGATAAGAAAATTGTCAAAAATATCCATAATGGCGCGGCAGTAAAAGAAGAAAAGGAAAGAGTATTGGAGAAAAATGATATCGATGGCCTGGCCCTGAAAGTAGATCCTCAAGTAATTAAAAATCTCAATATGGCAGATAGGAAACTCAGTTCTCCTGTTGATAAAAAACTTGGTGACGAATCCAATTTGGTAGGATCAAATAGTATACCGGACACTGATAATGTTCTTAAGGTAAAAGATGAAGTCGTTGCCAAAATCCCAGGTGATGATAAAGCTGTTCCTAAAATTTTCCCAAAAATAATACCAGAAGGTAGTAATGTTAATGCTAAAAGACAAGACGTTGCTAAAATAAATAATGGAGGTGCTAAGGATTCGATCAACTATAATGACAAATTAGTTGTTTAAATAAAAGGTTTATAAAAGAAGTCTATATATTATTTATATATATATATATATATATCAAATTAATAATTCCTGCTCCAACTATGATGCTAGTAGTCCTAACAATTTTTATATAATACTGATCAGATTTAAACTGAACTTATTTCGACTTTGCTTATTATTTTTTCCAAATCTTGGTTTGAATTTTCTGATCCTTCTTCTAATACTTCAGTTTCATATTCTTCATCTTCCATAGACGGTTCCATATTGAGTTTTTCACATTCTTCTAATGTGAAAGCATTGAACATATCTGTCTTATCCAAAGCACCGGCATTTTTAACAGGAAAGATTAAGCACACGATATAGTAAAGCAGCAGGGGACATATAAAAGAGAAAACTGTACTATTATAATAAAAATCAATGATGTTTGTCTTAATCTCTATATCGGGGTTCACCACTGCAATCAAACCTGGGATACCAGGAGCAACACCCGCCAAGAAACAACATATAGCTCTCCAATTGAAACCTTTGGTAAAATAAAAACTTCCATCTTTATCTGTGGTGTATAGTTCAGATATTGGAATTCTAGCTTTTCTAACAAGATGGAAATCAGTAACAATAATACCAATGATTGGTGTCATGATAACACCAAAAGAAGACATAACATTGATAAAGACACTCGAACTATTATAAAAATTCCATGGTTGAACACACCATGACAACGTTGCTGTTATTATACTACCACGGACAATATTTATATATCTTGGTAATACACCTGCAAGATCCATTCCACCTGCAAATCCATTAGCTAGTACATTAAAACATAATTGAGATGAGGCAAAAGCGAGTCCACAAAAAAAGGCTGCTGCTCTTGGTCCTGCACTGTAATTGTCTGTCATCCAGCGAAGACAAATATCTGTTGGTAACCAATATTCATCACCATATAATTGTGATGTAGTTGAAGCAGATACCAACCCCATAAATGGTACAAATGTCCCCATAGTCATAACACTAACAATAATACCGAAATACATTTTCTTTTTTGACGATGCAAATCTAGAGAAATCTGATTGATTTGTAACATCTGGACTCAAAGCACTAGTCCAGATAGTTATAGAGTATAACCACATCCAACCTGTGTTCCATGAGGATAACTCTACTTTTTCTTGCCAAATAGGTCCTGGACCACCATTTCGATGTAGGCAATTCCCAAAAATGGCCATCATGGCAATCAATGCAATGATACAAGACCCATTTACCCAAGAATTCATTTTCTCTGGTTTCATGAAAAAGAAGAAATATTGAATTATTTGGAAAACTAAGAAGCCAACGAAATCTCTTGTAGTCATTGCAAGTGAATCTGGAAATGTATTTTTCATATTCATAAAATTCTCAGACCAAGATGATAATATAACCACTATTGCAACTCCACCAAGCCAACTCTGTGATCCATAGAACACAATAGATAAGACAATTCTGGTAACTATCCCAATTCCAGAACCATATATTCCAAATACCATTCTCTGGCACACGGTAAAACCAATGTGGAATTTTGATCCTGGTGTTGAGTTCAAACAAGTATAAATACAAAAAATTACATTACCTATTATCAAAGAACCCATAGTTTGCTGAATATTTAAACCTAACGATAACATAGCAGAACCTGTTGACCAAGTCCAAATAGTAATCGATGGAACTGCCCAATACCCAAAAAATGACCAAAACCCCCATATTCTTCTATGTGGTGGCATAGGTTCCAAATCTGGATTTCTCAAGATACTCAAAGGTTTCCCATCATGAGGAACTTCAAAAATCTTAAGTCTTTCTTGAAGTCTTGTTAATCTTGTCTCAACAGCGGACATATATATGTATAAAAGGGGTATTAAAGAAATTTCACAGTATTACAATAATACCTGCATATATATCTATATATATTTATATAGATATTTTATTTGTATGTACATATGTATATATATATATATATAGATGATATATAGATGAACAAATTTAATCTTTGATGATCGCTAATTGAATTTTGCTGTTCTGGTTTGCATCTACTTATCATTTAAATTTGATGAAAAACCCCCCAAAAGTAATCTCCCAAAAATCCCGATAATACTTTCAATAATACCGTTTCAATTGTTTATCAAAGTCAAGATTTTTTTTTTTTTTATCGACGAATCTTTTCGTTTCCTTCATTTTTTTACCTTTTTCAGGATGATGAGACAAGTTTAAGTTTATTTTTGGCGCCGAGACATATTTGTTCTCTTATCGGGAATATGATCAAAGAAGTAACGGGCAGGCTTGCTGCATTGTACCTCCTGAAGCGGTCAAAGGTTAAGCCGCAAATGCAATTCCTTGAAATTTTATCATCATTTGATGTAGGAACAAAAATTAACTAAGATTTATATGATAAGATGATGAATGGTACTTCAAATTAAAACTATATATAGTCTAAAATAAAAATTTTCTTTTTTCTTTTTTAACAGGTTAAGTACGGAATAATAAATGATTATACAAATGGATAAAATAGTTATATGATATTTGATTATTCTTCCAAAGCATCATGTTGCTCTTTAACAACTTTTAAAGCTTTTTGGAAAGTATCTATTAATTCTGATCTATCTTCCAATCCAATACTTATTCTGATTAAATTTCTATCGATCCCCCATTTTTCAACTTCATCCAATTCTTGGAAATAAGCCAAGATTACATAAGGTGAGCATAATGTAAAATTTGTTCCTAAAGAAGGGCCTTTTGAAAGTTTGACCTCATTGAAAAAACACCTAGCATCGTTTTCGTTTGCAAATACTATGGATATCAAACCTCCATATCCTCCCTTTGGAGTCTTTAACAGGTCATAATGTTTTCTTGTTGGAGATAAAAATGGATAATAAATATTTTTAATAAGTGGTGTTTCTTGAAATAATTTAACAGCAGCCATTGCATTCTCATTGATTCTTGATGAACGTGATTCAAAATCTCTAGAATTTCTTTCTAAATAAATTGCATCTTCTGCCCAAAAACTTTCTGGTTCATAAAGTTCCTCATCCAATGTTTGTTTCAAGATTTGATAATGTTCAGAACTAGGATTTAATACTAAGGAACCAGCCATGACATTAGAATCTCCGCTAAATACTTTTGTCAATGATGATACCAATATATCACAGTATGGCAAAACATGAATATTTAAGAAATTTCCAACTGTTTCATCTACAACCACAGTAAAGTTATAAAATCTCGATAATTCCCAAATCTTTATCAAATCTGGAGTTTTCAATAAAGGATTTGAAGGACATTCACAAACTAAAGTCAATATTTGTAATTCACCAGTCTCAAGTTTTCTTTCTAATTCTAATAATGAATCATCATCACCAAAACCATAGAAATGTACACCTTGCCCCCATTTTTTCAAAATATTTAATGTATCAACATATGGGAACCCAAAACATACAGATTTTTGTTTTGCTGCTCTTTCAGGGAAACTTAACAAAATCAGTTGGTGAGCATTAAAAATTGAAGCCATTCCTGATGGGAATAAATAAACATCATCTTTTGATAACTTATTTTTTTGATTATCATCGGCTTCATTAATTTTTGTACTAATTCTTTTTTGTAAAATAATTCTTGCTTCCTTATTGAATCTTAAATCCAAGTTTCTACCAAACCTTTCTTCTATAAAAGTTGAGTATTCTTTTTCCTGAGTAGGATTTGTTGTTGTTGTTTCTAAAATAGATCCAGCTGTTCCAGTTGAAGCAGACGCTTCCACGGGTGCAACGGTAGCTGTTACTGCAGTTGCTGTGGAAGAAGATGATCTCAAAGAAGATGACCTCCTCGAAGTTTTATTTTTCAGCTTTTGTTTCTGTTGTAAATCTTTTGAATTATGTTCTGATAATTCCAACAATTTTGGTTTTAATTCTGACAATATATATTCACCCATTCTTGAAGAAATACCTTGACCAGCATGTTGCCAATATTGCTTTGCTAAAGGATACTCACTTGAAGGGAAATATACAACACTAAAGTTTGTTTCTATTCTAATACTTTCATCTTCTCCCTGTGTTGGAGAAGGAGTTGAAAGTTGTAAAATTCTAACATTACAATTTGATAATAATGTCTTTTCCTTAATAAATTTTCTACAACTTTTAGCAATCTTATAAGTTGGGAAAATCATACATCTTTCACCATCTTTACCATATGACAATTCTAAAAGATTTGACAACTCTTGAATCCAAGAATGTATGAAAAATCTTGGATATCCAGAATTCATCTTATTAACAACCCATTCTTGACCTTCTTCATAACCAACATTAGCTTCCCATGTAGGTAAAGTCACCGAAACAGCATGCAGAGTATAATTCGGAATAGGCGCCCCAACCTCTTGAGAAATTATATCCTTGCTTTTCATCTCTTCAATATCAACAATATCAACAATATCAACAAGATCTATTGAAACAA
Source organism: Pachysolen tannophilus NRRL Y-2460 (assembly GCA_001661245.1). NCBI lineage: Eukaryota > Fungi > Ascomycota > Pichiomycetes > Alaninales > Pachysolenaceae > Pachysolen > Pachysolen tannophilus. The sequence goes on from KV454012.1 coordinate 843,349, forward strand.
TTATACTGATTGATTTTAAATGATTATGACTAACTTTTGTTGTAACCTCCTATCATTGCCATTTTTTTCTATGTGAAAAATTTTGATACTACAAAACAAAAAAAGCCAAAAGAAAAAGCGGAGAAGTTTTTCAGGAGAAGTTTTTTTTAAGGAAAAAACAAACTTCTCCGTTTTCCGCCAGTAGGAGAAAAAGTGACCTTTGATTGGTAGGTAAAGTAGGTAAAGTAGGTAAAGTAGGTAGTAAACAATAGATTAAGAGTTTTGTTTAATTCATCATTTACAAAAGAATATTACATCAACCTAAGGTCAATGGGGTTTGACCTTTATCCCCTTTCTTTAAAGTATAGTAAGTATAGTTTTTGAAATTGGTTAAAGTGAAAGAGAAAAAAAAAATTAAAAAAAAAATAAAAAAAGAAAGAAAAGAAATAAAAGTAAAAAAATACTTTTTAATCATTTCTTTTGTTTCTGTGCATATATAATAACAATCAATTCCATCAAAAACAAATCTTTCTAGCTTTATTTCTAACATCAAATTCTTTCCAACTTGCCAATTTGTAGTTCATAACTTGGTCATCGCATTCTCTTCATCCCACCAATTGTTCTCTATTAATATTATATATTCATCTTATCTTTATTTTTCCGAAGGTAAAATCTCAATGACCTTTTCACCCTTGTTGAATCTTGGATGTCTTGGATCATTGATGAAAGCATCTGAGTTCATTTGAGCCTTGGCAGCACCACCAATTAAGTAGTAAGTAATACCCGCTAAACAAGTCAAAATTTAGTTAGTACACATCCATTTCCAAAAATAAAAAATAAAAAAAAAAATACATCAATTATTTACGTACCACCAACAAAAAATGGCCAGTATGGTTTTAAAAGTGGAGTTGCAAATCTAGTATATGAAGCCATTGCAAATAAATTTTTAACTGATTGAAAATTTATAAATGAATATTATAATCTTTTTGTGACACTATATTATTACTACAATATATATTGCTGAAAGTTTTAAATCGAATTTTATTCGTTCACAAGAGAAATTTTGAAAAAGGACAAAAAAAATTAAATTAAAAAAAAAAAAAAAAACTACCCGGACATTGGTAATTTCGGCACTACCTTTTTCTTTTGTGTGGTGTAAGGTGTAGGTGGTGTACAATGGTGTAGGGTTTATATTGTTGGAGCAAGTGCTGTGATGGGTGTAGGGTGTGATATTCTATATGGCTAAAGTTATGCTATATATGCGAATCTCTGGAGTGTTGTCGTTCAACCATACAAGACTATTATTGGTGGTGGTATTTGCTAGTCTTTTGTCAATTACGTTATAGTTGAATTCATTTTTGGATAACAATTTTTCAAACTCATTGATTGTGTTTTCATTTCTTATTGTTGATGCTATTATAATCTCTTTAACATTTGTATTTTGGAAACCTTGCTTGAAACATGAAATCAAATCTGGAAGTTCGGTCTGATCATAGGTTATATCTGCTCCGACAATAATATCTATATCTGTTGTTGGGAAAGAGTCTTTAGACCACCAAAGTTTACAACACCTTATCGCATTATTATGAAGACTATCTCTTGGAACCAGTATATCATTTAAAGACAAGTTAGATGTATGGAGCGTTTCAATCAATGACAAGTTACCATCTGTCATAATTATATTTTTAACAATTTTTGTTGATGTTTCAATCAAATATTTATAAATCGATAATCCAATTAATCCAGTACCAGTACCTAATTCTAGTAAACTTAAATTCTCAATTTTTTTAGACTTTAAGTAATCTCCATTAACTAAAAAATCAGCTAAATATATTGAAGCCTCCCATGTTCTTAACCCTGTTGTTCCTAACCCACTAATCAATTTTGGAGTTTCTTTAATTTTTATACTCTTGGTAATTTTTTTACTTATTGAATATTCAACAATATCATAATCTGTAGGTGCCAACAGCTTCAGAGGTAATAATCTAACATAGGTATCATATACAAGTTCATCTATTTCCAAATTTCTCGTTTCTAACTCTGCAATTAATTTCTTAAGAAAACTTTTAACATAATAAGAGTTTAACGGTATAATATCTTCAATTATTGAGATTACACGTTGTTGCAGATTAATCGTATCATCACTACTTGTATCTAATAAGTCATCTGGTATGGCAATAGATGAAATTGGCACTCGGACTGGGTAAATGGGATGAAATAATTTCTAAAATAGAGTGTGGTCCATCTCAAAGACATTTTTTTAAAAGGAAAGAAGGTCTTACATTGAAAAATTATACTTATGTAAAATTAAGACAATATCCAGATGGAGGAATTGCAAGATTTAGACTTTATGGAACTGTGATTCCAATTATACCTTTAAATATTAATAGTACTGTATTAGATTTAGCAAGTGCAAAAAATGGAGGAATTGCTGTTGCATATTCTGATCAACATTTTGGAAGTGCTGATAATTTATTATTACCTGGTAGAGGTCATGATATGTCTGATGGTTGGGAAACAAAACGTTCAAGAACTCCAAATCATATAGATTGGGTCATTACTAAGTTGGGGAATAAAACTAAAATTCAAGAAATTGTTGTAGATACAGCTCATTTTCGTGGTAATTTCCCCCAATTTGTTAAAATATTAGGAATAAATAATGAAAAACAAGTTCCTGAATTACCAGATGATTTATGGGATATATTAGTTGATAAAAGTAAAACTTTTGCAGATAAAGAACATTCTTTCAAAGTTCCAAGCAGTGATAAATCTTATACTCATGTAAAGATGATAATCATTCCAGATGGTGGTGTTAAAAGATTAAAAGTTTTTGGAACTATTTCTTTGTAAAAAGAGTATTATTTTTAAAGCATTGTATAAATTTTCACTGGTAAAGTAAAAGTAAAAGTAAAGTAAAAAAAAAAAAAAAAAAAGAAAAAAAATTTCTTAAACAACAACAATTAATAAAAGATTTATATAATATTTAAATGGATATTCTATCAAGTAGATTACGTCAGCCAAATCATCAGTGGCTTCAACTGAAATAAATGGAGCATGATTCCCATTGAAAAAAGTAGTATCAATCTCTGCAGCAATTATTTTTGCAGAAGAAACACCCATTTTAATAATAACAAAATCAGATTCTTCTTCATTATGTCTTCTAGTTTCCCAACCATCATACCATGCACCCGAATAAACAAATTTTGTTGGATCACGAATTGGAGGTTTTGGTTTAATCAAATTTTCAGCAGATGCAAACCATTCATCTGAAAATTCTACAATTTCACCACCTAATTTTTCACCAATGACGTCTATATGATTACAGACTATTTGGTCATGAAATTCTTTTTCAGCAAGGATCTCAACTGACATTATTATTATTATTATTATTATTAATTTTTTTTTTATTCGACTCTTTACACACAGCTATCCCGGACTTCTTATGAATTAACAAATCCTTGCCAAAACGTTAGTATTTATATACTTGAAATCTCTTAAAACTTCATTATCGGATTAGGCCGAGATTTTTTTTTTGACAGAGAAAAAAAAAAGAGATAAGAAAAATGATACATGTGTAAATTGGATTTGTTAGTCAATTTCAACCGCTTGAAAAGGTTTTCTTTAACTTTATTTAATCGATACCTGTAAGGAATTTAGATTCATTTTCACTGTTATGTAGAGGTGGAGATATTCTTGAAATTGAGTGGATTTTTTATCTTTGGATTTTTTTCTTTTTATTGCTCGATTTACTGTTAGATAAAACCTATATTGATTTCCCTTAATAATATGAATGTACAACAGCCGCAGTGCACACAGTACACGCAGTTCATGAAGTTCACCAAGTGCAAACAAGAGAACCTTGGAGGAAACATCTTATTACCTAGATAAAATATAAACTTATTTTCTTTCTGTATCATTATTATTCAAGCTCAGTGGGTTGTCAATTTTACATGATATTTCTTGTTATAGTTATGTGTTGTTGTTGTTGTTGTTGTTCTTTAGTATTAATTATCTCTTGTTGTTGCGGAGATAGTAGTATATGACCTTCCCCATTAGGAAATCTCTCTATATATTTTTTTCTTTCTTTGCTTTTTTTCACTTTGTTTCTCCATCTTTTCGTATATAATATATATATATATATATATATATATTCACAATTAGCGCATATTAATAAGTTGAAGGATTCATATTATTAAAAAAAATTTTTTTTTCTGAGGGAATGTATAATGTGTATCTTACTATCTGCATATAATGCTCATCCAGACTATGCGCTTATACTTCTTTCAAATAGGGATGAATATTTTGTAAGAAAGACTTCACCTGCAAGTTATGATAAGAAAACAAATACTATAGCGCCTTATGATCTTTCTAGACCAGAATGTGGGACATGGATAATGTTAAATACCAAGACCAACAAGTTGGCTATCTTGCTTAATTTTAGGGAAGAAGATGATGATGAACAAGTTGCAAAGCTAGGTAATCTGGTTTTAAGTGCATCATCATTAAAGAATTCATTAATATCTAGAGGTTTAATACCAATGATTTATGCAAGAGATGGATTAGAAAATGATAAAGGAGAAGATGATTTACAAAAAAAATTAGAATCAGAATTTGGATATCCAGATAATAATATTGGTGGTTTTAGTTTAGTATTTGGTAATTTACAAAAATTAATTACGAAAAAGGATACAATGTATATTTTATCCAATAGAGCAAAAGATTCAAGTAAACAACCAATTTTTAATAAAGATTATTCAAAATCATATTTTGTTTTTTCAAATTCATCAATTGATATTGATACAAAATGGCGTAAAATTGATGTTGGAACAAATTGTTTAAAAGAATTAATTGAAAAAAATTATAATTTAAATGAAAAAGATTTAATTAATAAATTATTTGAATTATTATCTAAAAATGATTTAAATTATTCTTGTAAAGATTTACGTCAAAATTTTCAAAATTTAAAAGATACTATATTTGTACCACCATTAATAAATAATGATAAACTTTTAAAAGATGGTAAATATGTTGGACAATATTATGGTACAAGAACTCAAACAATAATATTAATCAATAAAAATGGAGATTTAAAATATATTGAAAAAACTTTACATTCAAAAGATTCTTCTGAAGTTGAAAATTCTTTTAAAAATTTTGAATATAATATTTTTAACAATGAAAATGTTAAGGAATATTAAAATAATCTCAATATTAGAAAACTACAAATTTAAATTAATTTTAAATCAAATTGATTTGCTTTGCTATTTATATTTTTCTTTCTTTTTTAGCTTCGTATTAAATATATAATAATTAAGTTTAGCTTTCCAAAAAAAACAAGAACAAGAACAAAAAAAAAACAAATTAAGACACCCATTTCCACCATTAGAAGTAACCTTTTAACCTTCAATAAATATAATACATCAATTCTGATTTTTTTTTTGTTTGTTTGTTTGTTTGTTTGTTAGTGCTTATCTGCACAATTGAACATTACTCAACCTTTCTGTTAATTCTGTATCATCTTTAGCAAAATTTTGCTCTATTTTTTTACTATCCTTTGTTTTATTTACCGCTGATATTGGCGCTTCTTTATTTCTTTCTGTTAAAATCCCATTTGATTTTATAGCTGATACTTTGGGGCTGCCTCTTTTTTTAAAATGACTAACATTACGGTGTTGTAATTCGCCTTCATATTCATCAATATTATTATTATTATTATTATTATTATTCTGTTGTTGATTACTCTCTTCATCAGAAAAGACTTTTGATGTTAATTTCGAGTCATGAGGCCTTGCTATCTTTGTCACCAATTTATCTGTATGTTTGTAGTAAAGATAATTGTGTAGAGCCATAGTAATAGTATTAATTCATATTTATTTCTTATTATTATTATTATTATTATTATAATATATATATAAACAAAACCTTATTCAATTCTAAAGATTATTACAAAATTACAAATCTCTTTAGATATATATATATATATATATATATATAATTGAGAATTATTTTTTATAAATCGTCATCAGGCGGAATTCATTATTCAACTCATAGTAAACCATAGATTCAAAGTATTATTTCTTATTGTTATTGTTATTAATAAACACAATAAAAAAAAAAATTTTTTTTTTTTCCTTTTACAAAAATGGGATGATTTTTAAATAAAATAAAAAAAAAAAAAATTTTTTAAACGCAAGATGGCGGAAAGGCCAAATGAAAAAGTTGAATACCGAGAGCAAACTTCTAGACGTTCATGCTTCTTTCATGCTAGAATATTATTTTAGACATTGAATCTTTTCTTTTGGTATTTTGCCTTATATCTTTTTATAACAGTAATAGGTAGCGAGTTAGTTTACAAATTTAAATAATAAGAACAAATTTAAAGTAGATCTAGCTAGCTATAGTTTTTTTTTTTACATACACCAATAAATAATAAAATTTCCATTTAATTTTCATTTCTCCTCTTTTTTTTTTTTTTTTACTTTAAAATTTTTTTGATGATTAATTCTTTTGTTAACCTCTGACCATTTCTTCTATTTTGTATTTTTTTTATAATTAAATAACTAACTTAACTTAACTACTTATTTTTTGCTCTTGTTTCGTTTGAACCGAAGAAATAAATAAATAAAATAAATAAATAAAAAAATTATTTAAAAAGAAAAATGTGTCGTGTTTAAGTGCACAAATTCCCGTTTAGGAAATTGCAATGTTGTACCCAAAAAATCTTCATAAAACCTCATCAAGAGAACAAAGGAAGATATATATATATATATATAAATATAATTTGTAAAAAATAGAATCTTTATATATACATGTATTTGTTGTTGGTTGAGGATGTCAAAGAAAGATGAACGGGATGAGAGTCTGGCGGAGATGCAAGTGTCTGCAGGACAAATTTTGGCTGAGGCGTATGAGCGTAGGGATCCACCAGTTAAATATTCAAATTATGGAATTAATGATTTGGAAGAATTAAATGATTATCAATTAAAAATTAGAACATCTTATGAAAAGGCGCTACAGTTTAAAAGGTCTGATATTGATCAATATGTGCGGTATGCTAAGTGGGAATGGGATTTAAAGAATTATGATAGAGCAAGGTCAATTTTAGAAAGACTGATTAATATTAATAATTCAAATGTTAGATTATGGTTAGCTTATTTAAATTTAGAAATTTCTCATAAAAATATCAATCATGCTAGAAATTTATTTGAAAGATGTTTAACTATTTTACCAAAAGTTGATAAATTTTATTATGAATATATTCAATTTGAAGAAATTTTAGGAAATTTTAATAATGTTAAAGAAATTTTTAATAGATGGATTAATTGGAAACCAAAAAATTCAAAAATTTATTTAAATTATATTAGATTTTTAAATAAATATAAAGATTTAGAAAATTGCAGAAAAATTTATGAAAAATTAATTATTCAAATACCACAATTTGAATATATTGAAAAATATATAATTTTTGAAAAAAAAAATGGTGGTAATGTACTGAATTTATATAATTTAATTATTGAAAATTTACAAAAATCAAATATTTTATCACAAGAAATTTTAATCTCATATATTGATTATGAATTATCATTATCCCTTGATTCTACAAATTTACAAAAAATTGATAAAATTTTTAAATTTGGTTTTGATAATTTATCAAAAGATAAAAGTATTAAATTATACAATTATTATATAAATTATCTTAAACAATATAATAATGATAAATTTAAAATAGAAAGTGGAGTATTATTGAAAAGAAAATTGAAATATGAATCAGAATTAATACAAACTCCTAATGATTATGATTTATGGTGGATTTATTTAGATTTGATATTAGAATTATCTTTACCAGATGTTGAATCATATTTTGAAAAATGTTTATTAGAAAATATTCCTAAATTTAAAAAAGAGAAAAAATATTGGAAAAGATATTTATTATTATGGTTAAGATATTTATATTATTTAGAATTGGATTCGAAAAAAATTGAAAAAACAAGAGAAATGTATGATAAATTATTAAAAGAAATAATTCCAAATAAATATTTTACATCTGGTAAAATTTGGATGAATTATTCTAATTTTGAAATTAGACAAGGAAATTTAATAAAAGCAAGAAAATTATATGGTTATTGTATGGGTAAATTCCCAAATAAAAAATTTTTTTACAAAAAATATATTGATTTAGAACTTAATTTAAAACAATTTGATAATGTACGTAAGATTTATGAAAAATTTTTAATAATTCATAATGATGACTTAACAATTTGGTTTAATTATATCAATTTTGAAATTGAATTAGAAGAATATTTAAGAGCTGAAAAATTAATTGAAATTTTATTGTTGAACCCTTCTACTATGAGTGAAAAATTCAAAATATACAAGTTTTATTTAAATTTTTTGATCCATGATCTTTATGATTTTAAACGTACAAGAAAAGTTTATCAGAATTTGCTACAAGAATCGGATTATAATGTTAATATATATATTGCATATGCATTAAACGAATTAAGTATCCCAACAGATGAGCAATTGCAAAAATTCCAAGAAAATCTGGATGATGAAGGAATGGAAATAGAGATAACAGATGTTCACTTAAATAATGTTAGAAACTTATTTGAAAAAGGATCATTGCATTATAAACAGGACAAAGAGAAAAGAATAACTTTATTGGAGGCTTATAAAAATTTCGAGAAATCATATGGAGATCAAAACAGCTATGACAAAGTTAAGAGTAGACTACCACTTGTTGTCAAGAGAAAGACTGTAAATGAAGAAGGTGAGCAAAAAGAGGTTATTGATTACATATTTGAAGACGATAATGAAAACAAAAAGGACAATAATGACAAAAACGGTGACGCCGGTATTATTAATAATGAATTTTTAGCAAATGCTAGAAAATGGATGTTGGAAAACAGCAAAAAATAATAGTTTTTTTATTTTTTTTTTTTTTTTTTTTTTTTTTTTTTTTTTAAAATTTTTTTTTTTTTTTTTTTTAA
>KV454012.1:852589-864905 GCA_001661245.1 Pachysolen tannophilus NRRL Y-2460
AGACAAAAATAATTAGTTTTTTATTTTTTTTTTTTTTTTTTTCTTTTTTTTTTCAAAATGTATTATTATTATTTTTTAAATCCCATTGTATATCTAATAATGATTCAGATGAAGCAAATTTACCTGTAGTTGGGAACCCATAAAATTTGAAGTCAGTGGGGTCTTTTTTACTGGATATCATCACCATTGGTAAGTTATCTAATTTTTGTAAATCGTCTAAATCAATTAGTTTAAATTTTTCCTTATCATACAACAAATGCAAATCTTGCTTATAATTGAACAATCTCAATTTTAATGACTTTATTGAAGCATTTTCATGTTGCTTGAACCTGAGGAAACAAGTATTATCAAACAAAATCCAGTCAGTATGATGTTTCTCAGGAACTTCTATTAGAACTTCTGGTGATTCGTATCTAAGAGGGGCTTGTCTCTTAATGTGCACCTTGAAAAACTTGGAATTTCCTCGTACATCTGTAGATATTTTCCATTGAAGTCCTAATACTGTGAATTTTGTAATAGAATTACTTTTCTTTGATGACAGTAAAATCTTATCATAAATAGAATTTTCTTTATTGTGTAATTTTGTAAACATATAATGATAATTTTTTAAAGGGGATATTTTATAGCACAATTTATAAAAAAATCTATCAATTATTAATTTATCATATTCTTTGGTATCAAAATCTAACTCATGTTCATCTAAAGAAATTTCATATTCCAAATAGGATTTATCAAATCTCAAACATCCATTATTAATTAATTTTGTTTCTAAATTGTGAATCCTGATATTAACCTTCAGTAATAAATCAGTAACTGAATTTAAAAGCTCTAATATTTTTTCACAAGATATTAATTTTTGCGATAAAAGATATCTCAACTTGTTTCTAAGAGTGAGTTGATAATCTGTGTTAGTATAATCCTCAAACCAGAGCAAATTGTTTTCTTTACAATAATTGTATAATTCACTTTTACTTGTTTTCAATAATGGTCGTACTACATGAATTTGATCATGAGGAGATTTTGGAGGTAATGGTAATAACGATTTAAATCTTAGTCCACCAACAAGTCCAAAAATCGTACTGTTATTATGTAATCTTAGTAAAAAAGTTTCCACCAGATCGTCCTTAGTATGACCAACGAATAAGTACTTGATTCCATTTGATAAACAGTATTCATGCAAGAGTTCATATCTTTTCAGTCTTGAAACTTCTTCAAAGTTGGGTATATGAGGAAATAATGGAGATGAAGACCAATCAATTTTTAATATTTTGTGTTCAACAACAACAGCTTTATCAGAGGAACTACTAGAACAAAGAGAACCATCACTTTTAAAAGTCTTTTTCATTCCAGCCACTGTGAGAAGCTGCTTACTCCCGAGCCCGCTATCCAACAAATTTCCCGGCAGGCTCTCATGCAAGCTCTTCGGCCCACTCCCCTGCACTTCCCCGCAACACCGCCCGATACCATTTCCATACTGATGATAATCATGATTTTCCAAAAAATGACCAATTTGACATGCCTCTTTTGAACTTTCCTTTCTATACTGATGATCTATAGTAATTGCCACTATTTTATAAGAATCTCTCTGTTTTGTCTGTCTTAAATAATTTTTCAACAAAAATGTTAAAGAGACAGAATCGACCCCACCTGAAAGTGCCACTCCCAATTTCGCTGGTACGGCAGATTTAGAATCTACCACTTGCAGCAACAGTCCAAAAAACTTTGATACATGTGAATTAAAACTAGATTGTACCTGTGACAGTAACAACAGCTTAGATGCCATTACATGGACCGATAAACAAAAAAAAAGAAAAATTAAAAAAAAAAATAAAAATTACGTCCAAATGTGTGCGTGGTATGGTAGTAAGTATAAGTACTAAATAATTTACGGATTAATTAATACCAAGTGTCTTACTATTTCGCTGGAAAAAAACGGAAAATTTTCTTCCAAAAAATTTTTTAATATTTAGGGAAACCCCAGATTATACTATTAAAATGGGAATTATTGACGTTTGAATTTTGAGCTATGCCTTTAGCGAAAATGGTTCATTTTATGAACCTTTTTTGATAAAATGGGTCTTTTGATGAACCTTTCAGAGCCCTCTGGAAATGGGAACTAATCAATTTTTGTGGGGATATATACAAAAAATAATATATAACTAACGAAAAGAAAAAAAAAACATAAAAAAAAATTTTTCCCTTATATGGTAAAAGGTGAAATTATTATTATATTATTTTTATCTATATCCATTTCCTTGAATATATATTTTATATTGAGATTAGATTGAAACCAGATTTATACGGATTATTAAGCAAGTGTTTATTTTTTCTTTGATAAGGGAAGGTAAAAAAGAAAGGAAAAAGAAGTATTATATGTATCTATAGATTATTCACTGTAGTGATTTTTGTTTGAAATAAGGTTTACAAAATTTCATAATTTATATAAAATATAAAATCATGTCTATGGATAATACGGCTAATGATGGTAGTACGGCCAGTACGATGAAGAGTGTTTCGGCGAATACGAAAACAGTGACATCGGAGTTACTGAGACCTTATAAATGTCCAATGTGTGATAAGCTGTTTCATAGGTTGGAACATCAGACAAGACATATCAGAACACATACCGGTGAAAAACCTCATCATTGCAATTACCCCGGATGTTTTAAAAAATTTTCTAGGTCAGATGAGTTAACAAGACATTTGAGAATACATACAAATCCGAATTCTAGAAAGAGACAACAGGAGAGGAAAAAATTCTTACAGCAGCAGCAGCAGCAGCAGCAGTTGCAACAACAACAACAACAACAAAATCATAAAATTGTACCGGAGAATATTAGTGGCGCGGATGATGTAGCCAATACTGCTTTAATGGACATTGACGATACTAATTCTAATGCTAATAGTGATGCTCTGGTGTCAAAAACAAGAATACCATTAAAGCCAAAGATTAAAAAATCAAAGGCAAAGAAAGAATCACTTTTGAATAGTACATCAAGTCCTAATTTGAAAAAAAAATCCCAGGATATTATACTTTCAAATTCCAAATCATCGTTGGATATGAATGTCTTGGCAACAGCTGCATCGGAAGAGTTGAAACAGTTGGAGCGTATCAAGCAGCATAATAATAGCAGTGATAGTAATAGTAGTAACAACAGTAATAGTATTGGTAATAATAATGCGGGGACATCTAAAAGCAATGTTCAATTTTTATTGGGTTCAGAAGATGATTTGATAAAACAAGTCAAATCCTTACCATCGTTATCCGATTATTTCAGCAGTCATCCGTCTTCTTCTACATTAGCATCATATATACCCAGTGCACAATTTCCTCATCTGCTTCCACATCAACAGCCACTCTCGCATCCACAATCACAGTCAAATTTACAATCGCAGTCGCATCCACAACCAAATGCAAATTCAAATATACCTCAAAATCAGAATCAATATCAGTACCATTATCTGCCACAGCAACAGCACTATTCATTACCAATCACGCCACCTGCCCCTGCACCTTCATCATCTTCATCTTCGCTGGTTTCACCATTTTTCCAACGTCCTGGTAAAACAACTTTTTCGTCATTGCAACGTATGACTCCGATCATATCTAATGGAAACGAACGGAACAGTATGCAGGTGGTATCAACAACAGTGGAAGGCTCCAAACCAAACAGTGCATTGTCGAGATCGTATTCAAACACCGATTTTTACAATCTTAGCAAGTCTAATAATAATAAAAAATCAAGACCAAATTCCCCTACAATGCTTTCGTTTGGAAATTCAGGTTTGGTTAATCCACCTCCATTCTTTAGCCAACCTAATTCATTCACTAATTTGTCCTCCCTAATTTACTCAAAACTTCCTGGTGGTGCCAATATCAATACCAATGCAAATTCCAATACCAATTCCAATGTCAATAACGTTAATTCCGGGGCCAACATGGGCACCAGCGCTTATTCCAGCTCTAATGGCAGTTCTAGCCTTGGTGGAAGCACCAGTGCCATACATAGTCGTGACTCATCGGCGGCATTGCATTTATTAGGTTTGGGGTTGACGTCATCCTCGTCTTCAACTATGCCCAAAAATATGGTTGCGACCCCGGAGGAAACTCCTTTGCAAACACCTCTGGTTTCACCAGGGTTACACCCGGTAAGTTCTTTCACTTCAGGTGGAGTCTCTTCTAATCACATGTCATTGCCGCCACTACGAAGTTTGAAATTAGATTTGCCTCAAGATTTGAAAGATGTAGAAGATGAAGACCAAGACCAAGAAGAAGAATCAGGTAAAAAAACCCCCACCAATCATTCATTCCAATCTGCAGTTAATAAGAATCAGAATAATAATGTAGGATTAATGGGGTTCACTCCTATAAACAACAGTAACCAGGAGGGCCACTGAGACTTACAACTTTCTGTCGGTGTATTTGCGTGTTATATTTACATGTATGTTTAAGTCAATATATATATAATAATAATGCTTGATGAATTGTATTTTAAGTTTATGCTTTTTTCTTTTTTTTTTTTTTTATCTTTTGTTTTATTGTTTTAGGCTACAACATTTGAAATGTTGTGTTTCTCGATTCATGTCAAGAAAATTCCCAATTTTGGATAACAAAGTATGATTTCCCCCTCTGCACGAGTCTGGTATATAAATAGCTCGAAATAAGGGATAATCAGATGAAGATTCTGTGTAGTTATAGTATTGTACTTTATTTATAATTACTGAAAGAATGGATTTTGTAACAATGAAGTTAGCAATTGTTAGGTTCTGTTTAAGTTTATTAGTTTTCAGCTCTTGGGCACATGCCAACTCAAGTTCGTATACAACTTCAACGCCTGCTTATGTATTTTCGGTAAGTAAGTAAGGGAAGGGAAAAAAAAAGGGATGATAAAGGAAAAGGGAAGCTTAGCTTACATAAAAGAGAGAAAGAAAGAAAAATCTGTAACTAACATCATTTTATTTTATAAAAGTCCAATTCGGCATTCGGTTGTTCCAGTTGTTCATTAATCACTACTCTGTCAAGTTTGCAAGGCACAGAGTCATATACACCTTCAAGCACAACAAGTAGCAGTACAACTGTCAGTAGCGCTACTGATAGTAGTACAAGTAGTAGTACCACTAGTAGCGGTAGCACCACAGGTATTGCTTCAACCGTGCTGGATCAAGTTGGTTCTCAACATAGCGCAATTTCAGCTCACAATAATGGAGAGGGGAGTTCTTCTACATTAACGGCGTTCGCGTCAGCTCTTTCTTCGGTTCCTTCAAAATCCGATTCAGACGACACTACTACGATTACTGTTGCCACAGAGACTATAACATCGAGCATTTTACCTGCTCAGCTTATAGTTGTTACCTCATCTAGTCTGGTCAATGTAACAGGAGTTTCAGTTTTCCCTGCTATTGCAAGCGCAATCAGCGCTTTTATCGATGGATCAGATACAGCTCTGAGTTTTGTTACGAGTTACTACACTAGTTCGTCATTCAAGACATTTGTTTCAACTTACGTGCTGTTCAATACCTCATCGGGTTCAAGTACTTATAAAACTACTTACACTGCAGGTTCAACAAATAGTACAGGAGGGTATGGCAAGAAATGGAATATACTGACTTCACAGGCAAGTCTACCTTTCACTTACACTGTTACCGTTAATAATTGTTACGCTTCAGCATCGGTTCCAATATCATCAATTCCAAGTTCGGCTTTAGAGCTTGCTCTCGGTTCTTCTGTTGTTTTCCCATCAACCCTTTTCCCATCTTCTACATCTTTCCCAAATTTTTCATCAATTTTATCAACATCGACATTCAGTTTTGATGAAACGGTGAAAAGTTCATCTGAAGCCACACCCTTTGGTACCACAGCAGAATTCGACATTTCAACTGGAGGTGCAAATCATAGAATTGGTAGAATTGAAATTACAGGTGTATTAGGAATCATCTTTACTGCATTGTTGTCAATTATAATGTAATAGAAATTTAATTGCTAGATTTTATGACTTGGGTTTATTGTCTTCGCAATATTTTTCTTTTTTTTTGTTCTTATTTTTTTGTTTTTTTTTTTTTGCTGAAGATATTTATTTCATCTTTCAAAAAGGGGTGCATATATACAATCAATCTAAGAAGTCAAAATAAAACCCGGACACTAATCTTGTAGATTGTTAAAAGTTGTTTTTCAAACTCAACTTTTTCCCCTCTCATCTCATGTTACTCCAAATTTTTTAAAACATGAAAAATTAGCACGTGACTTGACGTTTCTTGCATATTTTTGACATCTAATTGCATGCTTTTTTCTTTGTAAAATGAATCACATTATATGATTTGTTAAGTATGGTGTGTCTTTGATAAATCAATTTCCACCTCAAAAAGAAAAGTATTCACACAGTTATCCAATTAACTTTTCATTTCCAATTGAAACTGTATTAATTGTATAAATATTATAAATTTAAACTTTTTCGTCGTTGTTTTTTACTTCTTTTAAATATATATTATTTTATTTTATTATTCTGTACATAAAAGAAAATACGTACTTGACTTTCTTTTTGCTTTTTTAATTTTAAATATATAGAAAATGGCTCCTTCTCATTTTGATACATTACAAGTCCATGTTGGACAAGAAGATCCATCTCAGACTCTCAATTCAAGAGCTCCTCCAATTTTTTCAACCACCTCTTTTGTCTTTGAAGATTCTAGAGAAGGTGCACAATTATTTGGTTTAGAAAAACCAGGTTTCATTTATTCAAGAATTGGAAATCCAACAGTTGATATTTTCGAAAAAAGAATTGCTGCTTTGGAAAATGGTGCTGGTGCAGTTGCTACAGCTTCTGGTCAAGCTGCACAATTTCTTGCAATTGCTGGTCTTGCCAGTAACCCTGGTAAAGATAATATTATCTCTACTTCTTTCTTATATGGTGGTACTTATAACCAATTCAAAGTTGCCTTTAAAAGATTAGGAATCACTGTCAGATTTGTTGAAGGTGATGAACCTGAAAATTTTGAAAAATTAATTGATGAAAACACAAAGGCAATTTATATTGAAAGTATTGGTAATCCAAAGTACAATATTCCAGATTTTAGAAAAATCTCTGATATTGCTCATAAACACGGTGTTCCAGTTGTTGTTGATAACACATTTGGAGCTGGTGGGTTTTTTGTTAAGCCAATTGATTTTGGAGCTGATATTGTTGTTCATTCTGCCACTAAATGGATTGGTGGTCATGGTAATACAATTGCTGGTGTAGTCATTGACAGTGGTAAATTCCCATGGAAAGATTATCCTGAAAAATTCCCACAATTCTCAAAGCCAAGTGAAGGTTATCATGGAATTATCTTGAATGATTTCCTTGGTAATTTGGCTTATATCGGTCATGTTAGAGTGGAATTATTAAGAGATCTTGGACCTGCTTTAAATCCATTTGGTGCTTTCTTATTATTACAAGGTTTGGAAACTTTATCTTTGAGAGCTGAAAGAGAAAGTTCTAATGCATTGAAGTTAGCACAATACTTGGAGAAATCCAAATATGTTTCTTGGGTTTCTTATCCAGGTTTACCAAGTCATGATCATCATGAAAACGCCAAGAAGTATTTATCAAATGGATTTGGTGCAGTCCTTTCCTTTGGAGTCAAACCAATTAAAAATGAAAAAATCACCGATCCTTTTAAAGAATCGGGTCCTGCTGTTGTTGATCATTTAAAAATTGCTTCTAATTTAGCAAATGTCGGAGATTCAAAGACTTTAGTTATTGCTCCTTATTATACTACACATCAACAATTATCCCATGAAGAAAAGCTCTCCAGTGGTGTCACCAGTGATTTGATTAGAGTTTCTGCTGGTATTGAATTTATTGATGATCTTATAGAAGATTTTGAACAGGCTTTCAAGTCAGTTTTCGATGGTAAAGACTTTTAGATATGATGATTTTACAGTTTTATAGTTTCTCTTATTTTCGGCTTTTTCCCTTTTATATGTACTTTTAAACATATTTGTATACTCATTTATAGATATGTGATAAAAATATGAATGATGTGCCAAAACAACAACTCCGAAGAATATAAAATTATAAACTTTACTTAAAAGTGACCTATTTGGGTCGTGTCGTGGCCCAATATCTGAACCACAACATTTCAAATGTTGTATGTACGTTTTGGGAAACTTCTCAACATCAAAGAAATTCAGTAAACTTTAAATGTTGATAAGATAATTTTCCGAGAGATAAGCCATGAACGGTATAAAAGACAGTAAAGATATCAAATCATTATGTCCGCAAAACTTATTTTCTTCCTGTTCTATTTTATTTTAATGTGTTATTTTCTTTTCTTACTTTCAGTTTTAGTTTTGATGGTACTTTTGTTTTAGCGCTTATAAAGGAAAAGTTTGAAAAAAAGCATTAATCGTGATTGAATTTACTTGAGCTTTGAATATGACTGTTTCAAAGACATCTATGGTTCGTATAGTGCAATGGGGTTTAGCCGCCATTGCATTGGCGATTTCTGGGAAGTTAACTTCAGATAATACTTCATTATCATCTATAGCTTCTGATCTTAACGATTTAAATTCTTCAAATTCATCAACATCGTCAACCTTATCTTCCTTAACTAAAAGGTATGCATATTTGAATAAAGAAATTTTAAGTGAAGGTAATTATAGCGAAGAAGAAAATAATTATAATGGGAGCGGTTATTTACAACTATTAAAAAGAGAGGATGATGATGACGATACTGATTCAAGTTCTAATATAACTTTGGCTTCTAGTTTAAAATCATCAGCCATTTCATTGTCTTCAGGTTCTCTTTCGGTTTTTTCAATTCCTACACTTTCATTTTTACCAAAATCGTTCACTGAAAATTATGTCAAAGCGTTCTCAATCACTTCTACTTCAACTTCAACTTCAAGTTCGTTAACTAAAACTGATTACAGTTATATGGGTGGATTAGCGGTTAGTGAAGTAGGTGCCCATGTTTTGTTTTTTGCCAGTTTTGTCTACCAAGTTGCTGAATATGGCGCAATGGATTGCACAAGTATTGAGAGTTTATTACAAAATTATAATGTAACTAATGACGATAGTGAAGATCTAAGTGATTTTTTCAATTATCTAGAGTCAAGTAGTAATGATACTAGTAGTGATGATGACATAATTAGCTCAATATTTTCAGGTTATTCAAATTCGTCTACATCTTCTTCAGCTTCTTTGAGTGGTCTCAGCACTAATAATCTTACTACAACTGAGACTGAAGCTAAGTTATTGATACAATTGGCTTCAAACTGTCAATTGAAAAAAGCTTCAATTGGTATTTGTTTTGTAGTATGGGTTGCTTATATTATTACCACAAGCTCAGTCTCATATAGTGGCTACAGCTTATATAAATCCTATAAGAGTTCCAAAAGCAGCAGCGGTGATAATAAAACCACAGAACCAAAAACTGGTTCTAGTGCTCTGGCAAAAAATCTAGATTCAAATAATACAGATCATAAGAATAATTTTTCAACAAGGGAGAGTCCAAGTAAAGCAACGCCAACAAGTAGCGGGACTAAAGATGTCGTTGATACAGGAAAGAATAATCAATTTCGTTTAATTTATAACAAGACAGGAGTATTTAGTTCTCATGGAAGCAATAATGCATCTTCAACTACAATTGATAACGACCAAAGTAAAAACGATTTTCCAGTAGAACCTAAGAAGAAGACTCAATATAGGTTGGTATATAATAGGTCGGTAACTTTTCCAAAAATTGAAAGCTATGAAGTTGATGATGATGAAGATCCAAGTATGGAAAAATTGGATGTTTGAAAATAAAAAAAATAAAAAAAAAAAAACAAAATACAAAAAAAAAATTGAAATGCTCTCATATATTTTCAAAGATTCATTTCCTCAGTTATTTCCACGTTTTTTTATTGGCATCAATTCATTTATTTACTTGCAAGAAAAAGAATATATATATTATTATTTATCATACATTTTTTTTTACTTTATGCTTCAAGATGCAAATACCCCACTTCGGCTTAATTGCATTTTGATTCAATTTCTTTTTTTCCATCCATTTTCTTCTTATTTTTTTTTCTTTTTTTGTTTTTTGGTTAGCAAATCTTTCTTTTTTTTGATTTTGTCATTTAGGTACATGTTCTCACCAAAGAAAGTGAATCTTCAAAAGATGAAGCAAATGATATTTGAAAGAAATAATATAATGCATAATGAAATGGAAAATTTATCTTTTAATGTAATACGTACGTAGCTTTAAAATTTTCGCTAACGCAAAAAAATTATTTTATATACATGATCTTAACTTTAAAAGAGGAATGAACGATGAGGGATATGAACTATGAACTATGAACTAAATCTCTTTGAATTACAATATCTCTCATGGTTTGTAAATAAGGACAATATGTATGATAATAATTCTATATATAAATAACAACAAACATTGTAAAAAAGACTGGAAGACAAGAAGAGAAAAATTTAACATATTCAACATATAATAATTCATATAATAAATAAATAAATAGCATAACTAGCATAACAAATAAATAAAATCATTCATGTAAAGAAGTGAAACAAAAAAAAAAACAATTAAGAAACAAGATTATTAGTTTTTTTTTATCAAGTTTTTCTGTTTTCTTTCTTTTTTTTTGGGTTTTTTTTTTTTTTTTTTGTTTTTGTTTTTCTTGATTGTTGTTTATATATATGTATTACCATCATATTGTTTCTTTTAACTTTAAAGATCCCAAAAAATTTCCATTTCAAAAACAAGTTTAAGCCGAAAAGCAAAAGAAAAAAAGAAAAAAAAAAATAAAAACAGAAGATGGTAATGTTCTTTCTTTTTTCTTTTTTTTTTTCCTATAGTTTTTTTGCTAAAACTAAAATTTAAATAACTGTAAAACAGAAGAAAAGCACACACATATTTTTATAAATAATACCTTTGAAGAAGAGCAAACGAAAAATTAAGCTGGAAGACATAAGAGCAAAAAAAAAAGACATTTTATAAGATAAAACTAAAATCCGAGAAATGCGAAATGAGAAATGCGCGAAATGCAAATTAATGACAAGAAAAATCTTCAAGTTTCGCCATGTTTAAAACAACATCTTCTTCCATATCTACATTCTCCGAATTTTGTCCAATTTGCACAAGCTTTTGTCTTCCAGTTACGAGGTCTCTTGACTTGTTTCAATTCCTGTTCACCATGAGCAAATTGACATTTAGAACCGTAGGGACATGCACCTCTTTTCATATATTGCAAGCACAACTCTGTCTTGTACAACTCAGGGTTTTGTGTTATGGAACCACCAGAATTATCCTTTGATTCGAGTGATGAAGCAGTAGAATTATTTCTGTTAGAATTTTCTTCAACGGATTTATCACCAGTAGATAACAATAAAAGGTTTTCTTCAGTTAACTGTTGTTGGTTAATAATAGCTTGCTGCGAAAACTGTTGTTGAGAAAATTGTTGTTGCGCTATAGCACTATCTGCGTTGACGCTGTTATTCAAATTAACATTCACATTAGGATTGGTATTATCATTAAGCAAATAGTTTTGATGCTGCTGCTGCTGTTGCTGCTGCTGGTACAATTGTGTGTGGGAACCAGAAGAATGTAATGGGCTTGCAGGTGAAACACCACCACTACCACTACCATTTGCACTACAACTACCACTTGCACTGCCAGTGGCATTGATTGTATTCTGCTGTTGAATTCTCAGCAACTGCTCCTGTTGCTGCTGGAGCTGTTGCTGTAATAAAAACTGTTGCTGGATTAAAAGCTGCTGCTGTTCCAAAGTCAACCCAACAGGTTGAGGCAGCTGAGTCTGCATTTGCGGCTGGAGTAAGTTTCCTGACGAAAGAGAAGATAAACCACCGGAAGATAAACCACCAGAAGAGGAAACACCGCCTGTGGCATTAAACGTTAGTGGCGACGATGAAGAGTATTGCTGATGCTGAGGTTGCTGATGCTGGTGCTGATGATGTTGCTGAACCTTGTCATCTCCCCATAAATTTGGTATTAGTCTTGTCATGTCCATATTGTTCTGCGAGCTCAAACTACCATTCAAAGTTGTAGATGTAGAAATTCCCGAGGAACAATGAGATAACGGAACCGAAGAAACCAATTTGAAAATATCCTCTGAATTCGCCATCATCGACGACAGAGTTTGCGATTCATGGTCATGGTCATGGTCATGACCATGACCATGAGCAAAATTCGGTAGCTTTGATAACGTAGCTGTAGCTATAGGATCGTTATTATAATAATTCATCTTTCCTATTTCACAATACTGAATAAATATAATAAATAAAAAAAAAAATAAAAATTTAAAATTTTTTAAATTTTTTAA
>KV454012.1:865270-898132 GCA_001661245.1 Pachysolen tannophilus NRRL Y-2460
AATAATAATAATATAATAAATAAAAAAAAAATAAAAATTTTAAAATTTTTAATTATTAAAAGTAAAAAAAAAAAAATAAAAATAAAATAATTAAAAGAGAGAAAGAGAGATTAAAGATTATATATATGATTGATTAACCTCTCCTATAATAAATAAATAAAAAACTTGCAGCTCCAGTCTTTTTCTATCCAATATCTATTTTCTCATCAAAACTCTTTTGCTTAATATATAAATAATAATACTATATAATAATTTTGTCTTGTTTTTTTTTTCTAATTTTTTTTATTTTCTGAGAGAAACAGAGTAAAAAAAAAATTTACCGGATGAATTATTGATTTAAGAGAGGTTTTTTCTTCTTTTCTTCTGGAAAAACCGTTTGGTCATGTGACCGAATTTTTCATTTTTGGTGGAAACGAAAAAAAAAAGTCTGTCACGTGACCCGGTTTCTGTATGTAAGAAGAGAGGTTAAGATATCGGAAATAAAGAAAACATAAAAAAAAAAAAAAGAAAGAATTGAGTGAGGTAATATGAATGAATGAGTAGGAAAGAAAAATTTTTTTTTTTTTTTTTGTAATATACGTTCGTTATAGGAAGGAGGAGTAGATCTATGTATGTATCGATTGAGTGTCATCTGCTGATCTCTTTGAAATGTGATATTTATTTCAATTGATGAGTTGGGTTGGGATGGGATGGGGGGTTTCCAAATCCGAATGAATGTTTCCCGGGTAAGAAGTTTTAACATATACATAAGACTACTTACGGATTTTTTATATGCTATTTTAGTTTTGAGCTCGGGGTATTTGCAGATAGCGGTGGTAAAAAAAAATGTAAGCCACAGGTTATAGTGAAATCTGTTATATGAGGAAGGTACCCCGCTCGGATCAAAAAGAGAAAAGAGAGAAAAAAATTTTTTTTTAATTATTATTATTATTTTGTGCACCCTGCACCAGCCTGGAAACGAGTGTGCTGTGTAACAGAAACACCCTGCACACATCCTACACACACATTGCACCACTTCTTTTTCTTTTTTTTTCCCTTCGTAAACATCGTATAAGATAAAATAATGTCAAAAAAAAAAAGAAAAAGATACGATATACGATTCTGAGTTATCGTAGTTAGCGCCATTACCGATATAATCACAAATAAAAGTATCTGGATTAAACTGGATTCTGTCAGTTGATCAATTTAATAGATGCGCAATTAAAATTTTCTAGAGGTGTTGTGCCTTTCAACAAGATAACGGAAATGACAATTAGAATCGTAGATAGTTGATAATATAATTTTCAATTTTTAAAAAACAATTTTAAAAATAATCACAACAACAAGGATAAATAAAAAATTTTTTATTTATTCATTTTTTTTTTTTGTTCGTTCCTCATCGGATATGATTGCAATAATGAAAATAAGAAAATCTACAATTTTTTTTTATTATTACTTTTAACCTCTATACAAACTATTGATGGATCAACATTACAGCCTCAGAGTAAACTTTTTAAACACCGCTATCAGAAGGTGGTGAAAAAGTCGCGGTGTAATCCACAGCGCCCACATGAAAAGTGAGTATTTCTATCTTTTTTTTCAAAAAGATAGAAACAAACTGTAACGGATGACTTAACTGTAACCTATCATCATTGACTGTTATAGTTGATAAGGAAAAAAAAAAAAAGAAAAAAAAAGAAAAAAGGAAAAAAGGAAAAATAAAATGAATAAATTTTGAAAAAAGAATCTAAATTAAAAAACTTGGTCGTGAAACAAAACACAAAGAATTTATTAAAAAAAGAAAATTTTTCAGTTTTCGTTTACACGACCAAATTAATTTTTTTTGATTTTTTTTTTTTTTTCCTTTGTTTGTTGAAGGTTTTTTTTCTCTCTCTTCTTTTTTTTTTCTTTTTGTATGTAAGTAATTGAACAAGAGAGATAAATCTATTTATTTGAACATTTGCAGTTGTTTATAGGAAACATGTGGCTAGATGTGCAGTCCATGACCTGGGACAAGTTGTCCTTGGATTTGGAAAAGCTAATGGCGAATTCTTTGTTGAGTGTGAGAATTCCCACATTGAAAAAATTAAAGTCATTCATTTCACAAGGTTATATTAAACAAGATTCTGATTTAAATGAGATTTCAATTCAATTATTGAAAACTTTTTATTATTATCAAGATCAAGCTTCAAGGCGCTTGGTAATTGAGATCTTTGATCTGATCTTGGATAAAAATTTCAAATTTTTGGTTGAATATATACAATTTATTTCAAGACTTGTACTAGAAAATAAATCATTGGCGGTTAAAGATTATTTAACTTTATTAGAATGGTGTAATCATTTTTTAATTGCTTTAAATTCAACAGAAAAATTTTTTTTAATACAAAAAATAGATTCTGATTTTTTTTCAAAATTGGTTCATTCTCAAACTTTTTTACTTGATTCATGTCTACAATATGGTATTGGTTTAGAAAATGTGGTAACAGATTCTAAGAAGCCACCATATCAAATACCTACAACAAATACAACAACAACAACAACGACAACACTGGGGAATTTTAATTCACCAAAATTACATAGAAAACGTGTTTATGAAAGTGCATTGTCTCAAACAAAACTTGCAATTGCCAAATTTTTGAATTCAAATTCAACTTCATCATCTACTACTTTACTTGAACAATATTTAGAAAATATCTTGACACAAAGTGGAACATCTAATACTTCCATATTAACTATGATTGGAATACTTTCATCAGCTATTGTTGATTTGATTCCTCAAAATCCAAGATTATATGATACCTTCTCTTCGGAGCTGATTGTTGATAAAGTGGTTACTTTTTTTTGTCAAAAGATCTTAATGGATAAGATTCCACCACAACAATATAGTCTTGTTGCATTCCAAGATTTTACTGGATTTTTCATAAATCAAGAAATTTTTGGCATCAAAATTTTACCATCTTTAGAAAAATCAATTTTAAGATCACCAGAATTATCATTAGGACATATAACTAAAAATTTTTTTGATTCATTACCACCAATAATTGACCTTTCACAGTATTTGGACAATGGTAAATTACTTTCACAGTTGCTTTCTTCATTTAAATCTTCAAGTGAATTGATAAGGCGTGGAGCATTGACAACCATGGAATCAATATTAACAAAACATTGTAACGAAGCAACACCTGAAATTTTAATAAAAATATCCGATCAAGTTTTCAATTCATTAAAATCAGTTACTTCCAATGATCAGAGACAACTTTTTGCCAAGACATTAGAATTTATTAATTCTAAAGATGAAAAAGTAACATTAAGAATATTAAATGGATTGGTATCATTTGTCACAAAAGATCAAAATGAGACATCTTTAAGGAAATATGTGGATACTTTTATTCATAAATATTATATTTGCTTGTATAATGAATGGCTGACAAAAGGTTCAACTATAGATATCGATTTCCTCAAGGTTATCAAAAATGGTTTATCTGATAAAAAATGGAATTTTAGAAAAGCTTGGTTTATTGCCATTGCCTACTTCTTATTGAATTTTGATTCAGATCAATTTAATTCAAAATTTGTTGAGTTTTTTGAATCTATTTTCCCATTATTGCTGAAAACTTTGGACGAAATCATAACAGCACCAATTGCGACAACATTGGCCAATAAGAGTATCGAATGTGCATATGTAGTTGTGTTTTTATCTAATTTTGTTCAAAATTGGCCTAATAATTCAGAATTGAAGAAGATCATTGAAAATGAGCAAATCTTTGCTAAACTGTTAAAGAATTCAGACGACACAAAGCCATCTATTATTCTTAATCATCGTATATATTCTAAATTGACCACTTTAGAAGAACAGACATGGTTTTTGAGAGCCATCTACTCTCTATTGAGTAATGTGAAAGAAAATCAATTGGATTACGGAAATTCTTGGTTATACTTGACTTTATCTCAAAAGATTCCAAATCCTTTACGTAGAGAGGCGATCAAGTATTTGGAAGAATGTTATTTGACAAGGCAAGAATTGTTTGGTGATTTGATGATCACTTCATTAACTACCAAGTTGAATACTGAAATTGAAGAAGGAGAGGATGACTTAAACTTAATTCCTCGTCATATTCCAAGTGTTTTATCAGGTATCACTCAATCAGCTCTAACGGATAAGAAAATCTTATCAAAACACGTATCTGACTTGTTACTACTTGCCCACCACGAAAAAATTCCTATTAAAAATGGTTGGGTTGGCCTAGCACTCAGATCAAGGCTAGATCCGGGTGAAATTGTTGACAATTATACTGATAAAATAATTTCAAATCTTTGCAACGTATTGCTTGATGAAAATTTTTCTAAACTGTTCCATAAAGCAGCAGCTGAAGCCATTACTACAGTTGTATTCATCTTACCAAATAAAGTTTCACCAATATTGAAAAATATCATTTCTGATGATTTAAAGACTTCGCGTGTTGAAAATTATATTGATGAAACAAACTTGAAAATTTGGAAAGCTAAGGATGGTGAATTGGTGGTAGATGTTTTAAGCAAAGCAACTTCAAAACCTAAATATGCAGATAAAAATTCAAAAGATTATGAAACAAGAAAATGGGAAGAAAGTATTAGGAATGAAATTGCAAATAAGAAAAATCTCCTGAACTCTAATGGAAGTATTAAAAAAAAATTATCAAAAGAAGAGCAAATTTTAGTCAATGAACAATTGTTGAAAGAATATGAAATTAGATCCAAAATCCAAGAAAACTACATCCATCTTAGACGTGGGATTGAAATTTGTAGAAGTTTGGCTTCTATCAATGTTGACAGCGGTTCTCAGCACTGGTTTCCAATTGCTGTTAGCAGTCTTTTAACTATTTCGCAAAAACCTCAGACATCACTATTATTGGGGAGCTCTGTTAATGATGCATTTTTAGCATTATCTAACGTTATATCTCCAAGATTAGGATTAAATAAATTATTCCTAGGCTTAGCAACTTTGCGTATTAATGGCGTAACTAATTTGCAAGAATATTATTTGGAAGAACCATTGTTAGACTTAATTTCAAGGGTTTTATATAGAGTTAAGTTTTTGTCCGATCAGCGTCCATTAGATTCAATGTCTTTGATTTACATTTTACCCTTGTTAATTCGGGTCTTGGAAATAGGTAAAGAGATTTCTATTAAAAACTCACAAAAGCAAATAACTAAAGCGGAGTTTGTTGAGGAAGAGAAAGAGGAAGAACAATTATACTTGTCTTTAGAAATTATATCTACACATAATGAAGTTTTCCAAGATGAATCGATTCCTCGTAAAGCCATATTAGACGTGCTATTATCCCTAATGGCATTGGCTTCGAAAGCCAAAATTGCAAAAGAATGTTTCAAATCCATATGTCAAGTTATATCCATTAACCCATCAAAGTCAGATTTATCAATTATTATTGATGGTTGTATTAATCATGATCTGTTTGTGAGAAATTCCGTGTTGGAGGTTCTTGATACCGAATTCGACTTGTCTGCAGAAATGACTTATTCTAATGAATTATGGATTGCGTGCCACGATAATAACGAAAACAATGCTTCAATTGCATTGACAATTTGGAAAGAAAGCAATTTCAAATTGGATGAAACTTCAACTACCCAGCTAATTCAATATTTAGGCAGTAAAGATAGCGGCTTACGTTTGTCTGTTGCGAAAGCAATTTCCGAAGCAACAAAATTGATAGGCACTGTTTTTGACAAGACTTTAGATGCATTGTTAGAATACTACAGATTTTATGAAAAACCAGAACCTCCAAAGCTTGATGAATTTGGTTTAGTTATCCAGTCATCAATTTCAGATCAAAAAGATCGTTGGGAAGAACGTAGTGGTGTTGCATTATCGTTGAAGTTCCTTTCCCCTCTCTTTAAAGACACTTCTTCTGTGGTAAAAGTATTTGAGTTTCTTATAGTTGAAAAAGCCCTCGGCGATAAAGAACCTATCGTACGTCAAGAATTACAAGAGGCTGGTATTGAAGTTATCAACTTAAACGGTTTCAAAAATATTGAGTCTTTGGTTCCTATTTTTGAAGCATGTCTCAGTGAAAAGGACGTAGGTAGTAAGGTGCAGGATAATATTAGAGAAAGTGTCATCATTCTTTACGGTGCATTAGCACGTCATTTGGATTCCTCTGATCCTAGACTAACTAAAATTATCGATCGTTTAATTAAAACTCTCGATACGCCATCTGAAGATGTTCAGTTTGCTGTTTCAGAATGCATCTCGCCATTGGTTGAACTGATTGAGTCGAAGCTAAGTTATTATTTCGAAAGTCTTTTTAAAAAACTATTTGAAGGAAAAAATTTGGCTCAAAGAAGAGGCGCTGCCTATGGTATCGCTGGTTTAGTGAAAGGTATGGGGATCAAGGCGTTGGCAAATAATGATATCATTCGTATTCTAGTTGATGCTGCAGAGGATAAAAAAGATCCAAAGAAAAGAGAAGGTGTTTCATTTGCGTTTGAATGTTTATCTCAAAGTTTAGGAAAATTTTTTGAGCCATATGTCATTGAGATTTTACCTATTATTTTGAAACAACTAGGTGATATGAGCCCTGAAGTTCGAGATGCGACAGATTATGCTACAAGAGTTATCATGAAAAACACTACATCTTATGGTGTGAAAAAGTTAATTCCACTTGCCATTGAAAATTTAGATGAAATTGCTTGGAGATCAAAGAAAGGTTCTGTGGAACTATTGGGTTCTATGGCCTACCTTGACCCAACACAGTTATCTTCATCCTTGTCAACCATTGTTCCTGAAATTGTTGGTGTTTTAAATGACTCGCATAAGGAAGTACGGAAGGCTGCAGATCAGGCATTGAAACGTTTTGGTGATGTTATTAGGAATCCTGAAATTCAAACTTTAGTCCCAATTTTAATCAGAGCTATTGGTGATCCTACAAAATACACTGATGAAGCTTTGGATGCATTAATCAAAACTCAATTTGTTCATTACATTGATGGTCCCTCATTAGCTTTGATTATCCATGTTATTCATCGTGGTATGCATGATAGGTCTGCTTCAACCAAGCGTAAGGCTTGTCAAATTGTTGGTAATATGGCAATTCTCGTTGATAGCAAAGATCTCATTCAATACTTACCAAGCTTAATTTCAGAGTTAGAAATTTCTATGGTCGATCCAGTTCCATCTACCAGAGCTACTGCAGCTCGTGCACTTGGTTCCTTGGTCGAAAAGTTAGGTGAAGAGCAATTTCCCGATCTTATTCCACGTCTTCTATCAACTTTGCAAGATGAAGATAAATCTGGAGATCGTCTTGGTTCTGCTCAGGCTCTTTCTGAAGTTATTAGTGGCCTTGGGGTTAGCAAATTGGAGGAAATGTTACCAACCATTATATCTGGAGCATCAAGTACTCGTGCTTATGTACGGGCCGGTTTTATGCCTTTGTTACTTTTTCTCCCAGTTTGTTTTGGCAGCCAGTTTTCGCCGTATTTGAGTAAGGTTATTCCTGTCATTCTTGCTGGTTTAGCTGATACGGATGTTGATATTCGTGAGACTTCCCTTAAATCTGCTAGATTGATAGTCAAGAATTACGCAAGAAAAGCTGTTGATTTGTTATTACCGGAATTAGAAAATGGTCTTTCTGATACAAGTTACCGTATTCGTCTCTCGTCGGTTGAGCTTACAGGTGACTTGTTGTTCCAAGTCACAGGTATCAGTGGAAGAAACGAGTTGTCAGAGAACCAACCAGATGCATCTGGTGAGGTCAACAATAATCTCCTTGACGTTCTTGGAAGAGAACGTCGTGACCGTATATTGTCCTCTTTATTTGTTTGTCGTCAAGATACTTCTGGATTAGTGCGTAGTGCAACTGTTGATATTTGGAAGGCCCTTGTTGCCAACACACCTCGTACTATTAAGGAAATTTTACCAACTCTTACTGAGATCATTATAAGGCGTCTTGCTTCTTCTGATGAAACCCAACGTAATATCGCAGCTCAAACTTTAGGTGAACTAGTTCGTCGTGTGGGCGGCAACGCGTTGTCGGAATTGTTACCTACATTAGAAGATCAGTTAGTTTCGAGTGATGTTGATGCTAAGCAAGGTATCTGTATTGCCATTCATGAACTTATCGAATCATCTTCGGAAGAAACAATTAGAGAATATCAGGATATCTTTATTAGAATTGTACGCTCTGCCCTTGTCGATTCCAATGAAAGTGTTAGAGAAGCTGCAGCTTTGGCGTTCGATGTTTTGCAAGACTCTATTGGTAACACTGCAGTTGATGAAATTATCCCAAATTTGCTCAATATGTTAAATTCAGCGGAATCGGATAATGCTTTGTCTGCATTACAAGAAATTATGTCCAAGAAATCGGATGTTATTTTCCCAATTCTTATACCTTCTTTGTTGTCTCCACCAATCGATGCTTTTAAGGCAGGTGCTCTTAGTTCTTTGGCAGAAGTTGCTGGTTCAGCATTATATAAACGTTTATCATCAATAATCAATGCATTAGTTGGAAGGCTTATAGATTCCGATGAAAATGATAAAGAATCTGCTGATATTAAGGCGTCCTTCGATAAAATTTTGCTTTCAGTTGATTCAGAGGAAGGGCTCCATCCTTTGTTAATTCAAATCTTATCTTTAATAAAGAATGAAGATTTGCGAAAGCGTGCTGTTATGTTTGAAAGATTGGGTCCATTCTTTTCCGAAACTACTGTTGATTACTCAATCTATACTCTGGATATTGTCAGTCAATGTATAATGACATTAGACGATACCAATCCCAACGTTGTGATGTCCTGTTGGACAGCATTATCTGAACTTCTTAAAAAACAAAGTAAAGAATCTTTAGAAAAATTGGTTAGACCTGCATATGAATCGTTGCTGATGACAGGATCCCCTGGTAAGAACTTAGCAGGATTTTCGTTACCAAAGGGTCCAAATTGTGTATTACCAATTTTCTTGCATGGTTTAATGTACGGAAATTCTGACCAACGTGAAGTTTCGGCTATGGCTATTGCTGATATTGTGGAAAAGACTCCAGCTGAAAATTTAAAACCATTTGTTACTGTTATGGTTGGTCCATTGATTCGTGTCATTGGTGAAAGATTTTCGAGTGATATCAAAGCAGCAATATTATATGCTTTAAATATGCTTTTCTCAAAAATTCCGCAATTTCTACGTCCTTTCATTCCACAATTGCAAAGAACATTTGTTAAATCGTTATCTGATCCTAGCCATGATCTTTTACGTTCTCGGGCTGCTAAAGCTTTAGGTACTTTGATTGAATACCAGCCTAGAGTTGATCCTTTGGTAACTGAATTGGTTGGAGGTGCTAAACAGGCTGCCGAAGATGGAGTAAAAACTGCCATGTTAAAGGCCTTATTAGAGGTTGTTAATAAAGCGGGTTCAAAAATGAGTGAAAATTCTAAAAACAGTGTTATGAATTTGGTCAAGGACGATATTTCAGAAGCTAGCGATAATATGGCTGTTGCATATGCGAGATTAGTTGGTTCTTTATCAAAAATTTTAACACATGATGAAGCTACTAAAGTTTTGAAAGAGAAAGTCTTGGATGCATCATTAAGTGATGATTCCGGTAAATTTGCTATTTTAACCTTAAATGCCTTTTTAAAGGACTCACCTTCACATATTTTCGAAACAAATTTAGTTGAACAAATCGGCTTTTTCATCAAGACTGCATGTCTCGATGAAGCTGGTTATATCAGCGACAATGCAGTTGTTGCTGCTGCTAAGTTTTTATTGCTATACGGAGAAACAAAATCTCCTGATTCTATCGAAACAAAAGGAGCGCTACCTTTTACAATTCCAGATGATGTTGTAAGGCAAATTGTTGAAGCTTTGTCAATTACCCTGTGTAAACCAGTATCAAACTCATTGGATACCAGAAGATTGTCATTAGTTGTTATAAGAACTTTAGCCAGATTCAAATATGAAGATATCATCAAACCAAATATTACCAATTTGGCATTGTCTGTCTTTACATGTGTTAGAGACATTATCATTCCAATTAAATTAGCTGCTGAAAAAGCATATCTTGCAATTTTCAATATGGTTGAAGACGAAAAATCAGATTTTTTCAACTCATGGTTCTCGGAATTATCTTCATCAGTAAATGGTTCCACGGTAACTAGTATCACTGGTCAAGTAATACAACTAAGGTCAATTGGGGATTACACGAAAAGAGTTTCTTCTAGATTAGCTGCTGTTGAAAGGGAAAGAATTTCTGCCGGTGGTGACATTGAAACTATGTTTAGTGATAGGTTTGAGGATGAAAAGGAGATTTGGGCTGTTGGTGGTGTTGAATTAACTGCAAAATAACGGACTAAAGATAGTATTTCATTAATTATAATTAATTACAATTTTTTTTTTTTTTTTTTTTTTGTTAAAAAAAAAAAAAAAAAAAAATTAAAAACGTTTTGTATTTTTCTGTTTAATTTATTCAGCTATTTAATCATTATATATTAGAAAAACAATAATGTATTAATATTATCAATTTGTACGATGTATTGAACGATTCTCAACAGGTAAAAATTAAATATTTTTTGTTGCATCATGCAATGCTAGTTAGAATATAAGCAGAAGCATACATTAAACTGCATTTAGCAGACTCACTTAAGATTAAAAACTGTCTTAGATATTAGAGAATTCAACTAAAGCTAGTACCTAAACAATTAATTGACTACAGTAGTTAGTTATACAGATCAAATAAAAACATAATTTGTAAAAGAACAAAACAAAATAGGAAAATAAAGAACAGAAAAACTTAGGAAAACACATTATTATAATAAAAATACAGTATAGAAATTTTTTCTTGATAATTTTTTTTTTGTTTTTTTTTTTTTTTTTTTCTTTTTTCATAAAGTATAAAAGAGTCGAAATACAAAAAATAAGTTAAAGGAAATTATTTCCAAGGGCAACGGCGCAAGAGTATTGTATAAAAAATCTATTTTGGTTCTTCGCTATGTTTCTCATGTTCAGCTTGCGTATCCCGTGAATGTGATTGAGAATGTTGAGCAGAAGATTGTTGAGGTTGAAAATGCATGTAATAATTATAATATTGCTGGACATATTCTTGAGTTTGAGGTGGTAATGATTGATATTGAGAATATGGCAGTTGTTGTGGTGGTGGTGGTTGTGGTTGTGGTTGAGTATTACTATAAGGGTTATATGGAGGTTGCTGATATTGTTGTTGTGAATTGTAAGCGTTAAAATAAGGATATTGCTGTTGAACTTGTTGATAGTATTGGTAAGGATATTGTTGTGGTTGAGCTGGATGAGGTTGTGGAGTTAATGCTGCTGAGCCTTCTGGTGCTCCACTTGCAGCTTGGTCTTCTTCCCTCTTTTTTTTCGTTATTCTTTTTCTTCTTTGTTTTGGTTGTGGTTGAGTAACTATAATATCTTCATTAGCAGTTGTAGTTTGAGCCAAATTTGCTTGATAAAAAGATTTAATATCTTTAACAAATAATGGGTAAAGTTCATCTAAAATATGTTCATTTGTAGCCAATTCTAGAGCTCTTTCAAATGGGATCCAAACACCTTTTAAATTCATTGCACCAATTTTTACCGCATATCTAACTTTTTCACCTTTTAATATACCATCTCTTCTACCTCTAGTCATACCAACTACATTTAACAATTTTGTACCATTAATATAATTTGAATCTTCTCTTCTTGAAACAGGAATACCTCTAGCTTCAACTTGATAACATATTGTATTTTGATCTTCCCAATAAGTGGTTGAAAATCTTGGTTTTACATGCGACAAAGGAGAAATTTTCAAATCTTGTTCTTGAGGTGGTGGAAATTGACCTTGAGAAATAACCGATTGATGATGTTGTTGATTGAAAGCGCCCTTATTTTTGTCGCCGCTACCATCTGAGCCCACTATAGGTAAAGTATTTGTAGTTGTTGTTGGCTCTATTTTTGATTGAGGCAGTTGTTGATAATAAGGATAACCTTGACTATTCCCATATGGATAATACATTGGCTGTTGCTGTTGTTGTTGAGGTTGTTGTTGCTGCTGCTGCGATTGAGCTTGAGCTTGTGATTGAACTTGTGATTGTGATTGTGGTTGAGCTTGTGATTGTGGTTGTTGTGCTTGTGCTTGTTGGGTACCATAATTATATGGATAATACTGTTGTTGCTGTTGATGATGATGATGGTCTCCTGCATCTGAAGCGATGCCGCTGCCACTTTCTTTCTCTTTTGGGGCTTTCGACATCTTGCTTAATCTGTATGTAGTTCTTTTTTTTTTTTTTTTTTAGATTTTAAAATTTTTTTTTGGCTAATTTCTTTCTATTTAACTACTTCTTCTTCCTTCTAACCTCAATTAACCTTTCACACACTCTATTGACCGATTAAATAAGTCTTTATATCTATAAAAAATTCAAAGATATTATACCAATAAATTGGTTCTAATTAAAAAATAAATCTCTTATTAAAAGAAAACCTTTCTTGTTTATTATTATTTATTTAGAGAACAAGGAACATTTTCTTTTAAACGTCAAAACAGGAAAAATTTTAGTATTTCCTAAAACGGAAATTGGTGGCTTTTTTTTTTTCTTGGTGAGGTTTGGTGTGTTTGTGCACTACTTTGTTGTTTTTTTTTGTGTTTTTTTTTGAAATTTTGAGGCTTGAGAAAACTATGGCGGAACCAACTGGGCGGAACCGATTGGGTAAACCGATTGGGTAAGCCGATTGGACGGGCGGTGAATACTAGAAGTTACCGCAGATGGTTACCAAAGATGGTGCTGTAGCAGAATTCTTCTCAAGTTTTATCTATCAATCCATGTGGCATTTTCATTAAAAGTATATATATATTACTTGTATTAGTTGCTATACACACTAAACCCCCCTGTATCTTCCCCTTATAGTATTGAATAAAATTAAATTAAAATTATGTCTTTTTTTTTTTTTTTTTTATATATATTTTTGTATTTTGTTTTCAGTCTTTGAAAATAAGTCTGTTAAAATATTTGATATTTATCGAAGAGAACCAACTGACCTTCCACTGCTGGTTCGTTCAATAGGATGGTGTGCTGGTCCATATCTGTCGGCATGAGCGAGAGGAATATCATAACTATTACGAGAATGAATACTCGACGCCAACGAAGTTGCAGAATTTTTCCTTTCCAAGCCTAATCCTCCTGAATTACCCATATCAAAATTATTAAAATTTTTCCTATTTTTTGAAAACTGTACTCCTTGTTGTTGTCCCTGTTGTTGGCTTAAAAATCTTGGTAACTTTGTCTGTGGATCAATTTCCAAATATTTTGATAATTCTTTTTTCTCGGTATTATACCTTCTTGAGAGTTCTACAGCATTGGCAGCCCTCAACATCAATCTAATATCACCAACCAATGCTCCAGTCTCATAGAAAAATTCTAATATTGCATCAGAACATGGCCTTGCATCTTTTGCAGTCAATTCACCCAATGTTGGCCAAGTCTGTTCTAAAGCTGTATCATAAAACAAATTACTTTGCCCTGCTGATGAAAATGAATGTCTTTTAGAAGAAGTTGAATCATGTGGCTTCTCATAGGTTGAATAACGTTTACTCATAGTCAGCTGTATTGATTCTTGCTTATCTCCTGCAGGGGCTGCTGAGGTCGTTGATGCCGCAGTTGATGTTTCATCTTCATCTTCATCTTCTGCATCTACACCTTGATCAGAAGTATTTAAATCAAAGTCAAAGTCCTCATCAGAGGAAGACGTATAGCTACCACAAAATTCATCATCAGTTAAAGAATTAACACTAGTAAGATCAACTTTAAACTTTGGGTCATCTTCATCCAATTCTTCTTTTTGATCTGAAAGTGAAATATTTTGTAAAGATTCGCTCACAGAATTCAAACTAGAAGCAGGTTGCTTATCAGAACATACGCTACCCAGATCAACACTTCCTCTAGTTCTTTTGGATCCAACGCTATCATGACTATTTTTTCTTGCCTTGCTAATTTTTTTAAGCAACGCAGAATCTAAAAATCCATTATTAAAACGATTTAAAAAATCATCAAATTCTTCAACTGTTGGAATCTCAGCTAATATATTATCTTCCATTCCAGAGAAATATTTCTTATGTTTCGCCAAAACTGAAATATATTGTTGTTTCAAATCATTGGAGTCTTTAATTATTTGAGCTTCTTTTTTGGCAATAATTCCGTACAAAATTTCCAAAATCAAATCGTACAATAACGGAACTTCGTAAAATTTGGACAAAAACATGGTATCTAAAGTAGTTGGAGCTATTGGCCATCTGCTTCCAACTTGACCAGTAGACAAAAACTCTGCAAATGCTTTCACTGTAGTAGACAAAAATGGAACATAAATTGACCTTGGTACTAACAATGCTTCTATCTTGGTAGAACTTACACCTAGCTGTTCTTCAATGGTCTTTTTCTTTGGATTTGTCATTGTGTTCAAATTCACACTAATTCCTTCAACGCTTCCTAGGTCTTCAAAAGATAAAATTTGACTCGAAGATAAAGAAGTAGGTTGAGAAGAATTTCTTGGTAGCAGCGGTGACTGTTGTGGTTGCTGCTGTTGTTGTGCATCTTGCTCTTCTCTAACTTTTTCCAACTGAGAAAATGGCTGCATTCCAGTTATCGATCCTCTTGGTGAAGATGATGGAGAAACTGATTTCAATTGAGGGAACCGCTGCAGAGATTGAGCTGAAAAACTTTGTGACGTTGATGTTCTAGGTGTCGTCGATAAGTTCGGTAACTGAGGAAGAGATTCGGTGGGCATTGGCGGTACTGGTGGTAAGTTATTTAGCAACTGGCTTTCTGATGCACTTTTGGATAATTCATTATTACTAGCTGAAGATGATCCGGAAACAACAGATGCTTTTCTAGAACTAGATACTGACTTTGGTAATAAAAATGGTGATGACAAGTCACTCTTGACATTACCATCTTGAAAAGGTAATCTAAATTGAGGTGCATCTCCTGGGATCGTAGTACCAAGAGTAGGAGAATTATAAACAGTGAATTTTGGATCCATGCTATCGGTATTATCTCCAGAAGTACTTTCTTCCTCATTGTTCAAAGTAGGAACAAAAAATTCACTTTCAACTTTTGATTTTTCAAAATTATCAAAGGCTCTAACATATGATTTTGCTAAAAGGATTTCAAAACATCTCCCCCATCTCTTTTTGCATAACACAGAAGGAATTGGGATTATTTCACCCTCGGCACTAACAAGTTCCAAATCTGATAACGATGACCCAAATCTTTCAAATGCGTTTTTACCTAGTGTTACTGCATGTGGTGGAAAAACGGATTTGATTGAACTCATCCTTATTTGTGGCACTACATACCGTGAATATGCCATGAAACTATTATCATGACTTTTATTCTGTTGTGTTTCGGATTGCATAGAACCATGATGATATTGCGATTGCGAGTGTTCACGATAACCATTTTTTTCTGTATAAAGATAACTTGATGCCCTTGACGATGCATTTGTAAAAGGTAAAGAAACAGATATTAAATGATTAAAATATTGAGCTGAAGGTGATTCCGCAGAAGCCTCAAAGTTTCCTAGTAATACTATTTTATGATGTGATGACCATACATACCCTGTGGTGATTC
Source organism: Pachysolen tannophilus NRRL Y-2460 (assembly GCA_001661245.1). Classification (NCBI taxonomy): domain Eukaryota; kingdom Fungi; phylum Ascomycota; class Pichiomycetes; order Alaninales; family Pachysolenaceae; genus Pachysolen; species Pachysolen tannophilus. The sequence goes on from KV454012.1 coordinate 880,850, forward strand.
TATGTGAATATAAAGCATGGTTACAAAAAGCTTTCAACCTTGACCACTTCCCCGTTGGACTATGATACAAATATATGGATTGATGGAATTCATTTGGTAAACATCCCATAACAATAAAGCATTCTCCAAATATTCCAATATTTGGATAATTCAAATTAAAAGGAATATTAGATTTGTCGGGATTTATATCCAGATTAAAAGGTAATCTCCTACCAACAGTAGTACCATCCAAGGGAAATTCAATTAATGGATTCAAGTTCGTAATATCACCCATTGATGTAAAGGCCAACATACTGTCTTCATTGGGAGAATCAACTCCGATATCTCTATCTTCATCCTCGTTGGGTAAAATTGTTAAACATGTTTTCATAGTATCAAATTGAACAATTTTCTTTTGAGTCTTTTCAGTTTTATTTGCCAATTTGACTTTAATTTCTTCAATTGGTCTACTGTTTATTCTGGAATCTTTTAACCATTGTTGTTCTTTCAAATCAAAAAATTCGGCATTAGGAAATGGTAAATCGCCGCCACTATTACCGCCTGTAATGATTAAAGCCTGATGATTGGACCTGCCAAACATTTGCAAACTATCACAACTAATCATTCTATGATTATACCTTTTCAAATTTTGATCAAATTTTCCATCGCTAAGGCAAATCCATTTATCGGCGCTTATATCATAACTCCATAAATCACTTGCAATCTCAAAAAAATTCGCCTTGTTGACAACTAATCCACCATGAATATATATAAAACCTTCATAGACATATATAGAGGCAAATATCCTTGGTTTGGGTCTTATCCCATCTTTATCAACAGTATTTATCTTCCATTTGCGCTCCAAGATATTCATCTTGAAAACCTCATTAGATATTAAATCGTTCAAATCTATTGTCGAAATATCGATATTTGATTTCTTAAGATGCAGCTCCAAAGTTTGAGTTATACTTTTAATACTTACTTCTTGTAAATCCAACCCTATTGTCAATCCTCCATAACAAAAAATTCTACTCTTAACTAATTGGGTAGAAGCTCCAGTCCTAACTCTCAAGTTTTGTCTATCATCTTCGCTATTAAACTCAGGAGGTGCGATTGAATAACACCTACTGGGAGAAGGACTAAGTGGTGCCATTGGCTATTCATACAATATAAACCAATAATAATATTTTGAATCCTTCAGTCCAACCAAAATCCAAATCCCAATTATTTAAACAAACAAACAAAGCAAAACAAACAAAACAAAAACCTGGAAATAATTTAATATATAATATTAAAGAAAAAAAATTTTTAAAAAATCTAATTTCTTTCCCCTTTTCACTTCTTGACTTTCTACTGCTGCTACTACTACTACTACTTCTTCTTCTTCTTCTTCTTTCCTTCTCTAACCACTCTTTTTCAGTTAATCGTTATTACAAAAAATATATAAAATAAATATAAAAATGCTGTATTTTCGGAGCTCTCTCTACTTTAGGTCTCTTTTTAGAGCAAGCTCGGTCTTTATTTCCGAAAGGGGCAGTTCCTGGTTTTCTCCGTATAAATATAATGATTGAAGTAGAAAAGAGCTACAAGGTTGTCATTAGGTTAGTTCAATTGAAGGGGAATTGGAGTAGGTTTGTGTGTTTGCGTGTTAGTTAAGCTTAGGATGGTTCTACTGGAGTGAGTTTTGAGTATCAAAATTTGGTTTTATTAGTGCTTGAAGCAATTAATTAGCAAAACTTTTTGCAATATTAGGTCTATAACAGCATCTTTTGGTGACTTTTTCTATATACTTGTTGGATAACTAAAATAACAAAACAAAAAGATGTAAAATTAAATGGTGAGTCAACTTCTCAGCTTGTAGTTGTTCTGAATTTTGGACTCTTTAGGGCCTCTTTCAGGCTAGAGGGGTGATGGGAGGGGGGGAAGAAGTTTTAGGAACTGGTGTTGGTGTAAGTGTAGGAGGTGTTGGCGGAGAAGAAGCATTTTCAGAATGCTCTCCAGAATGATTATCTTTTTGTTCCAAAGATTCTGTATGGTCTTGATCATGGTCTTTGTCTTGGTCTTGATCTTTATCTTGACCTTCTTGTTGTTGATTATGGTCTTCGGCCGTGGTAATACTTCCACTTGCACTTCCACTAATGCTTTCTATTTCATCTTCCTTTTTTTTATTTCTCTCTTCTTCATCAATACATGTTAATCCATGATCTTTTAAAAAAAAAGAGGTTAATAAACAGAGAATCATTAATGGGAACCAAAGATAAAAGATATTTTTAATGGCGTCCATGAAATATTGCTGGACAATAGAGACTTCAGAAGGATCTATACTGCTTATATCAATCTTAGAATATAAATTATCTTCAATATAAATCTTGGTAGATGAAGATAAATTCTCATCAGCATTAACTTTATTCAATATTGTATTCGAATAAATTAAAGAACAAAATGCCAAACCAACTGCACCACCAAATGATCTAACAACATTTCTTATTGAAATTACAACTGATCTATCAGAAAGTTTGGCATGAGATTGAGCTGCAACTAAAGTTGGTTGGAAAATACAACCATTTCCAATTCCAATAACAATACAAATGAATACACAACCAACAGGTGGTGTATCAACTTCCCATAATAATAATAATCCTGTCCCCAAAGTTTGGAAACAATAACCAATAATCACAACATGAATAAAATGTTTAACCATAGATATAATAAAACCAGAAGCTATACCGCAAATTGCTTGAGTTAATAAAACTGCCAATGTAAAACAAGATGTGACATTTGTTGAATAACCTCTAACAATTTCAAAATAATATGCAAAGAAATATGAAGTTGAAAAAAAATTTAAACCAAAACAAAAAGATTGAAGATAAATAAGATTTAAAGATCTATTATTAAATAACCGTATTGGAATTAATGGTAATTTAGCTATTTTCCATTCCACAATGACAAACATAATTAAGCATAAACCACCACTTATAAACATTCCAATAACTAATCCACTATCCCATTCATAGATTGAACCACCACCATTAATAGGTATTAAAAATAAAATTAAACCTGCAGTACTGAAAAAAAACCAATAAAATCTATATTTTTGATTTTTTCCATCTTAGAAATAGGGGCCTTAGAACCTGGTACTATAAACCAAGTTATAACGGCTGCAATAATAAATAATGGACAAAGCATATGATAAAAATCCCTCCATGAAGCACCAACTATAAAACCAGAACAAATAAAGGGACCTAAACCATTCCCTAATCCAACAAAAGAACCTAATATTCCTTGGTACTTTCCTCTTTGTTCTAAAGTCACAATATCAGAAACAATAACCATTGTTAAACTGGTTATACCTGCTTGGCCCACGCCGCTAAATGCTCTAAAAACATATAACATTACACCACTATTTGAAAATCCACAAATTAAATCAGAAATCGACATTATTATCATTGACAGAATTAAAACACTTTTTCTACCAAAAATGTCAGAAAATCTTCCAAATAAAACTTGGAAAACAGTATTAGCAATTAAAGCAGAGGTGCCTCGCCCAACTTATTGTCTTTTCTGCATTTATAGATTCTGCAATATAAGGTAAAGCTATAGTAATTCCAGTTTGATCAACAAATGCAAAAAAAAGTGCACAAGACATTCCAAGTAATACTGTGATTAATTTCTTACCAGTAAGTCTATGCAAATGAGCATCACCTAATTTATCATCTAATGCTTCAGTACTGCTCGGTTTTTGTACATTTTGAGACTCTTTATCAACAAATCTATGAGTTAATCCCTCACTATTATCTCTGAATGATGTACTCATTTTCCAAAATTATTTCCTATTTTCCAGAAATCCAAATTTTAAAAATTTAATTTCTTTTAAAAAAAAAAATACTTAAATAATTCTCAATTCAAATTTCTCAAAATAAAGTCGGATGGATATACCCTTTATATATATATATATATATATACTCATATATGTACGTCTATTTTTCTTCTCGGTTCCCCTATATCGGCTAGTAATTTTTAAAGATAAAAAGTGTGTTAATGATTTCTCAAAATGACATCACAATATTCTCCCTAGCCCTACTGTCAAGTCCATCCACCATCTATATTATGCTGTTTAACTAACATTCTTCTTCTAGTATGAATATTCTAAGTTATGGTACAATTCCTGACTAATTCCAAAGCGGTTTCTGGTCAGTTGACTGCAACCTTCCGAAGTGTGGTTTCGGACTTATTCCCTTTTAGGAAAGTACTACGAGATATCGGATAAAAAAAATTTTCCGGACGTTATCTTTTTATATAAAGAACTTTAATGGAAAAAGCTTGTTAAATGCTTACTTATTACATTTAATTATTGTTAATAACGCAGAGGAAAAGAAAGGTTTTTTTTTTTTTTTTTTTTGTATTTTTGTATTTGAAAACTAAAGTCTTGATGAATAATGAAATAAAATATTATACTATACTCCTTTCAGGTCAAGTCCCTGATTTTTGTAAAATGATTATGTCCGTGAAAAAAAAAGAGAGACTTAAATTTTGAAAAAAATTAGGCATATTTATTCAGCCGCACAGGGTTTTACTGCATATAACAGCATGCGAATTTATTAGTTTCTAGTGAGGATTAATACTGAATTTGTTGTTGTGCCGTGTATTATTTTTTGCCATAGTTAGGTCTTCGATATCGCTGGGCATATTTTTTGAGGATATTGATTCATTTTGAAAAGCGTGAGATCCTGTGGTGCTTTCATCATCATCATCATCATCATCATCATCGTTATCATCGTTATCGTTATTGTTATCGTTATCTTTATCGTTATCTTCATTGGAGTAACATTCATCATTTTGCTCGTCAGGGTCATCGATGCATTTTAAACCATGATCTTTTAAAAAGACAGAGGTACATAGACAAAACAGCATTAATGGAAACCAAAAATAGAAAACGTTTTTGAGTGATTCCATATAATATCTTTTCGTTGCTATAACTTCTGACAGTTGAATTTGAGACAATGAAATTTGAGAATAAATATGTTTTTTAATATAATTCTTTGTATTTTGCGATAAATGACTATCTGAATCGATTTTCTTCAATAATGAATTTGAATATATTAAAGAACACAATGCTAATCCTATGGCTCCTCCAAAAGATCTGACAACGTTTCTCATAGAAATTACCACTGATCGATCTGCCAATCTCGAATGGGATTGAGCAGCAACTAGTGTAGGCTGGAAAATACATCCATTACCAATTCCAATGGTAATACAAATAAATACACACCCAACAGGGGTGGTATCCTCTTTCCATAAAAGTAATAACCCATAACCTAAAGTTTGCAAACAATATCCTGTAGTAATGACCTGTCTGAAATGCTTAAGCCTTGTCAATATATATCCACTTATTATTCCAGCCAGTGATTGAGTAAAAAGAGCTGCCAGAGTAAAACAAGAGGTTATTAAAGCTGAATAACCACGAACAATTTCAAAATAGTAAGAAAAGAAATATGGGAGAGAAAAATAAGTTATTCCAAAGAAAAATGTATGAAGAAATATAATATTCAACGAATTATTTTTAAATAAATGTAATGGGATTAATGGTAACTTGGCAACCTTCCATTCTACTAGGAAAAACGTAATCAAGCATAATCCACCAGAAATAAACATTCCAATTACTATCCCACTATTCCATGGATATAAAGACCCACCTCCATTAATGGGGATCAAAAATAGAATCAAACCTGCGGTACTGAAAAAAAACCCAATATAATCAATTTTTTTAATTTTTTCCATTTTAGAAATTGTTGGCTTGGAATTTGGAACAATATACCAAGTTACCACAGCAGCAATAATAAATAAAGGACAAAGCATATGATAAAAATCTCTCCATGAGGCTCCTTTAATAAATCCAGAGCAAATAAAAGGACCTAATGCATTACCAAGGCCAATAAAACCACCAATAATACCTTGATATTTACCTCTTTGTTCAAGGGTGATGATGTCAGAAACAATAACCATTGTCAAACTACTGATTCCCCCTTGTCCAATACCACAAAATGCTCGAAATACATACAACATAATACCATTAGTGCAAAATCCACAAACAAGATCAGAAATTGATAATATAAGCATCGATGCAATCAAGACGTTTTTTCTACCGAAAATATCTGCAAATCTTCCGAATAAGACTTGAAAAACGGTGTTAGCAATTAAATTAGAGGTGCCTCGCCCAGCTAATGGTATCTTCTGCATGCAAAGATTTAGCCATATGTGGCAAGGCTACACTAATACCAGTTTGATCAACAAAACCAAAAAAAATTGCAGAAGCTAATCCTAATAACACAGTAATTAATTTTTTACCTGTAAGCCTATTCAAATGTGCATTACTCAATTTTTCATCTAAAGGTTGATTTTCGTTATTTTCTTGCTTCTCAATGATTTGTGATTCAGTGAAATTTAGTTTTTCACCTTGACAAAATGCTTTGTTTCCCATTTCTTGGCTTGAAGCACTCATTTCTACTTATTTAACGAAAGAAAATATATTAATCTTTTTTTTGCGTTTCTTTATGATTTTTTCCTTCAAAAATCAATGATTCAATAAATAACTATAAACTAAAGAAATATTTATACTATTTTATAACAAAAAAAGAAATCTTTTTACTTAAATTGAGATTTAAAAACGTACAATGTATTTCTTTTATCTTTGAGAATCAAGTTAATTTCTTAAATTGCAGTTCCACGATTGGAAAGTTATTTCAAAATTGCGGTATTAATTCTTGTTTACCAAAGCCAAGAAGTAAAGTGCTCAATCTGCAACAACTATACGCCATGATGGTGATCTCAACTTATCTGAATAGGGTATAACTTTGAATCAAAGGTTTTCCACTTGAAGAAGTATCTTTTTTTTTTTTTTCATTGCTTGGACATAGTTAAAATTGGAATTTAACATGCATAACCTCGGATTCCTTTGGCTTTAAGATTTTTTTTAATTTTTTTTTTTGTTAAATCGATATATTTGCTTATCACTTCACCATAGCCATTATCTATTTATCAATCATAAGAACCAAAAAAAAAAGAAACCTCTTTTTGCGAGTTTTTGAGTTTTTGGGTTTTCTTAAAACCCTTAAAAAAATGTACCACAATCATCAATAATGCATCATTATGCACGAGAGTCATCTGCTACTGCAGATACTCACTATTGAAAATATAACGGTAGTTTCTGTTATTACCCGTTTATTCTCATCTGGGTTGAGTTATAAATTATACTTGCTGGGTATTAAATGCTTCTCTCACGTTGGCATAAATAACTTTATTTCCTTTTGTTGTTTTGTTATATTGGTTAAAACATTAGAGTTAAACTATTAACGGGTAAAGCTTTTCTTTAAAAAAAAACTAATTCTAGACTCTTTAACAGAAAAAAAATCTACCAGTTACCTCAGATGAAATGTCAGAAAGTATAGATAAAACAATATACCTTGAAAGCAAAATAACTAAAAAAGTTAAAAAAGAAGTTTGGAAGGGAATGAGCGTTTTTTTTTTTATTTCCCTTTTTCCCCCTTTTTTGTTTTGCCTTTTTTTGCTGGTGAAACCTTCAGGAAAGAGAAAAATAAAGTGTAGAAGCAAATAGTTCTTTGTACTTTATATTTTCGAAAGATTGACTGAACTGCCGACTTCAAAATAAATCTTTGCTCAAAATGAACTCTTTTATTAACAATTAAAATCCATAGAAATCTTTATTGGCGATTTTCCAAGTCAATTCAAGTGAATACTGTTATTTGGGGATAATTATGGACTTTAAATAAAAATCAATACAGGGATCTTACTCTAATGTTTGGGAAGGGTTCTTTTCCCCACATTCTTTATCTCACTAAACAATAATTAGAACTGGAACCTAATATTTTAATTCTTAAAATAGAACTTTTCAATATATAGCTTCACAGCGGTAAAATAATTTCAAAAATTAAGAAAAAAAGCATGAACCAAGACAATAGTAATTTTCAAATTTTTTGTCTTCACTATCAATCAAAAGTTAACCTTGCAATCAACCAAGACAATTCCCATCTCGGAAAACCATCCAAAATTAACTATTTAAAAAAAAATTAATGCCCTAATTCCTTCTAACCTTACTATTTCTTTATCTTTATCAGCTTGATCCGATTACATCAGCTTTAACATATCAAAAGAGTGGTTACAGGTTCGCGGTTGGTGGATCGTTGGTGGATCGTTGGCGGTCACTTGGCGGTCACTTGGCGGAGCTGTTACTGAGCCCGAGAAAGGTCTCCAAGGCAAGTTGGCAAACACAGCCCCTGTAAGCTTGAATGTGTTGCAGCGCCCCAATGTTTTTGACTGGTTCACGTTTTGACCCTATTTCAAGATCAGTGAGGAATTATTAGTATGTGTGAATAATGAAAGTATGCTTGATATATATATTGGTGGTAGAGTATTCAACGATATGAATGGATAATGAGAACCTCCTCATCTCCTCCTGTGCTAAGAAGGCCAAAAGATTTGAAGAATGTTGATATTCCTAAGATAGAGATTAATGATGTTGAAAATGATTTTGCATTAGATGGGTTAAAAGATTCTCCGTCGGTTAAAGTTAGAAAGGATTCCATAAGGTCTACATATTCTTCACGACAACAACAGTGGAAAAAATTGTTGTGGTTGAATCAAAATTATCCAGATAATTACACTGATGAGGAATTTTTATCGCAGTTAAAAAGAAATACCACAGTCGTTAACTATTCATACTGGAAACTTATGAATGATTTTTCATTAATAGTACTACACTTGTCAACTATTATCTTGGTTATTTTGATCTTCTATGGTTATTACAACTTGAATTGGAATCCTTTAAAACCTGTTTGTATTAGTTCATCGGTGACTTTGATTTCATATTTTATTTATCATGTTAAGGATAATGAAATTAATAGTAGGAAATTAGAAATTAGTAATGGTAATCATAATCATTATTCTGGTCATGATTTTTTAAGTACTTTGAAATCCACAGTGTTGTTGTTGCTTATATTGTTAATTTTATCCCCAGTTTTTAAATCATTAACGAATTCGACTTCCTCTGATAGTATATGGGCATTGTCAACATGGTTATGTATTTTGAATATTTTATTCAATGATTATAGTGTTGATTTAGAGGATAGTACTAATCGTACTACTAATAGTACGGGATCTAATAATGATATTACAAATAATGGAAATGGATTTGTTTCCACTCATAATCACATCAATAGTATTCAAGAAAGTAATAATAATAACTCAAATTTATCAAAAAATTTATCTCTTTCAAATGCAATTGTGTTAGCATCAAGATTAAATTCAAATCTCTCAGTTTTCTGTTTTGTATTATTTTCCATTCAAATCAACGGATTATTTCCAATTTTCAATAACTTTACAAGAAAATATTATCATTTTAGAAAATTCCATTATTTCCAATTTTTCTCCATAAATTGCATTGTTGATTACCTCTTAGTATTCAAATTTGGATGGATAAAAATTTTTTTGATTTGGTTTTCATTAAAAATTTTGATCATGTTTATCATGCCATACTATTTCATTTTTTTGCAAAAATATAAAGATGAATTACAAGGACCTTGGGATCCGGCTAAACCTGTTATTAAAAACGTTAATATTAACATATAGTATAAACAAATGATTTAATCTATTAAAATCATCACTTTGTATTATAATTGTTTAACTGAATTTTTTTTTTTTGTCCTTTTCTTTTCTATTTTGCTATACAAGTACATATTAAAAGCGTTGCATTAATACAAAAAACAAAATTTTTTTGGCTAATTATTAAACACACCACCAGCAAGACATAAATTTCGTCTTGTGAAATGAACTTTATAAACAGGGGTTTTCTTTGTAAAATAAACGGCCATATGATCATTAGTAGCAACTACCTCTCTTCTTCTTCTTTGTTCTTCAGCTTTTGCTTCTTCCAGCTTTTGCAGCAGAACGTTGTTACCGTTGGCACCCGCACCCTCACCTGCACCTCCAGTGACAGAAATAGAAGATGTATTAGCAAAAGGCTCAGGCTGCGGGCATGAATCGTTAGTTCCTCTTTTGATATCCCAAACTCTAACCGAATTATCAGCTCCAGCACTTACCAAGACATTTCCTTCTTGGCTAAAACTTAGAGAATATATAGATGTTCTTCCATGACCTCTCATTGTTTTTAGTCTTCTTCCAGAGCTAATATCCCATACATTAATAACACTATCTTCACCTGCACTTGCTAACCATCTACCGTCAGGAGATACAGCCATACAATTTATAGCTCCAGTATGACCAATAAATATTCTTACACTTTCACCTCTAGCAATGTCCCACATTCGAAGTGTCTTGTCACTTGATCCGGTGAATAAGTAAGTAGAATTAGGATGGAATTCTACACAGTCAACATCATTAAGATGGCCTGCAAATATTCTTAATGGATATATATGATCGCACGACCATAATCTCGCTGTTTGATCTTGTGAAGCTGTTGCAAAATAATGACCAAATGGAGAAAATTTCACATCCCAGACTGGTCCATTATGTCCCTTGTAGGACACCAATGACGTGTATGTATCCAATGACCAAAGTCTGACTGTCTTATCTTCAGAAGATGATAACAAATATCGGTTATCAGGACTAAAATCAATTCCGTAAACAGAGCCAGAGTGGCCAATTAACCTTCTAGAATTTTGCTGCAGTTGATGGTTAAAAGGGTCGTTTTTCAAAGCAGACTTCAATGGTGTACCATCAATAGACCAAAGTGTGATAAATGAATCTTGAAAGCCTCCTGCAACTAATGTGGAGTCCTTGTTGAAATTTATACAGGTCATGTCGTTGTTTGTATTGTGAAAGGTGTAAGCACAGACACTTGGTAAAGCCGCTTGAGTTGCATCCAATTTAATCTTTGATCTAGAATCCTGAACCAATTGTATTTCTCTTCTCAAATCAACAATTGTTTTCATTGGTAATGGTAATATTTCTTTCGATGGAGGCTCTAAATCTTCTGGATTTTTATTCAATGCATTAAATTCTTCTAATAAAGTTTTTTTCTCATGATCTTCTTCTTCTTCTTTTTCTTGTTTAACTTCATTTTTATCCTCTTTTCCATCTCCCTCAGCTTCCAGTTTTTCAGTTTCATCTTTTAATTTTAATTCAGCTTCTACTTCTTTTTGGAAATCAGGATCCATTGGTAATTTCCCCAACTTGACAGGTTTTGAATTAAATTGACTTACATCTTGTGTAATAGCCTTTTTATCACCTTGATCTTTTTTCTCATTTATCATAACTGCTAATGCAGAAATTCCTTCCATAGGATTTGCCTCTCCTTCTTTATCAAAGTTGTTTATGGTTTCATTACTTATGATTGGTTGCAAATATTGATTAATAATTCTAATAATGATATTTCCACCAACTGCATCATTTTCGTGTAAGAAATATAACAACAAATTTAAAGAAGTCTTAGAAATAACCAATTGATACTTGTTATTTCTGAAGATTTTAGCAATTTCGTTCTCTTCCAAATGTTGAGCTAATGAAATACCACTTAGCTTCGAAATCTCAAAATCATGTACAATCATATGGTCCTTAGAATATTTTTCAAAAAACCAACGAGCTTGACTAATATAGTTTTTCGAAATTAAGTCTAAATAACAATGTATAAAGATTGGAAATAACACTCTTTCTAATTCTGTTCTATACAAGTCCAACGATGATTCACACCACGACCTTAACATTGAATATGCTCTAGAATACATTTCTGGTTCAGCATCATATTCGGATGACTTACCGACTAACGGCAGAGAAATCTTGGAGCTTTGAGGAGTAACCAGTGGTGATTGTGCACTCGGTATACGAGAACTCTCAATTCTCAACATTGATTCTGTCTTGTGATAACCTTTTTTGTTCAAATATTCCAATACAATTCTATTCAAATCTGCTTGTGAAAATTGAGAACTACGCAGTGGTTGCTGTGATACGGTCTGCTGAGCATTAATTGGTTGTCGTACTTGCAGTTGCTGCTGAGGTTGTTGCGGCTGCTGAGGGTGCAGTTGCTGCTGGCTTTGCTGAGCTTGCTGAACCTGCTGACTGCGCTGTTGTTGTTGTTGTTGTTGTTGTTGTTGTTGCTGCTGCTGCTGCTGCTGCTGTGGAACCCCAGCAGCATCCTGCTCTTGTTTTATAGAAGACATTTTTCAAAAAGTCAAAATAAAAAAAGTCCACCAAGACTTGATTGATATTTTCTTAATTTTTTTTATTTGATTTAAAATGAATAAATATAATTATAATTATTATTATTAACGTATTTATTGTATTTAATTATCATTTATGTTTTATTTTTTTTTTTTTTTTCACTTTTCTTCGCTACTTTCTTCTAAAAGTGTTACGTAACCGTTTTTTTTAGGACCAAATACTCAAAGTACTCACCGACAACGATAAAAGATTGGAAGTAGACAAAGAAGAGAATGATATGATGGCAGTCCTTTTTCGTAGAGATTAATCATAAGTAAAAGCACATGATATTTAAGCAATAAAAAATTGAATAAAAAAAGAATGAAAAAATGAAAAAAAAAAAAGACAAAACTGAAAAATTACAAAATCTAAATTAAGTTTATACTGTTTGGATCATGGACATATTCAACACCAATTTTAACTTTCCCGTTATGCTGTTTATTCATCTTTTTAATTTTTTTCTGTAAGCTTAAGATTCTTCCACGGACACTTGCGCTTGTTTTGATATCATCTGGAGACAATTCCACCATCACTTCCAAATATTTCTCGTCGGTTGCGTTGGTGTTGGTGTTTCTTATTTGAGGGTTTTCCTGTGTGTTTGAATTTCCATTGGAAGCAGAGGTGGTGGCAGTAATGGCAGTAGCAGTAGCATTAGCATTAGTAGTGGCATTAGTAGGAGGGGTAACGTTAAATGCAGAACCAGCGGCAGTATCATTTTTCCCAAAATCATCATTTACAACTCTAAAATTAATTGCTCCTGGTCTAATATTACCTCCTGGATGCACACCACATATTACATGCATTATCTTACCACAATATTTTGTCCAGTAAATTAATTTTGAACCCAAGATTTTACCTTCAGAAAGTATAACCAAATTTTCCAAATGTGATGCGTAATTTTCTTCAGATTCTGGTAAATCAAATCCCCATCTATCACTACAAGCCAATCCAATCAAAGCACGTACCTTATGTGATAAACCATGTGAACCAGCTATTATACCTGTTGTGGCGACATGTAAAGCTGCAGTTGGTTGTAATTCTTTAGGATAAGAACAATGTACAAATGCTAAATCACACAATGCAGGGGCAATGCTATAATAAACTTCATCTGGTACTTGAGATTTAGGTAAAGCATTGCGTAATAATTCTAAATATTTATTTGCCAATAATGGAGCATAAGGTTTAGATGCGGTAATTAAAGGATCTTCAGCTCTTACAGAGGATGGAGTCATTGCATATAATACACCTTCTCTAACTCCACCTTGGCTGAAATGAACAGTTTTAATTCTTGGTAAAGATTCCAGTGCTGCACTAATTAATAATCCAACCAGGGGTAATTGCAGTCTTCTTCTTTTTGAAACTCTAAAAATTTCATCTGATTGTTTTGAAGAGTTTGGTAATAATGGTATATCTTTTTTCAAGAAAAGATAATTTGCCATTGAAACAACTTCTGTAAATGAAGTTGAATAACCATTTATTATAGTTGGAATTGGATAAGTTGGATTTTCTGCTAATATCAAATGACCAAAACCTCTAAATCCACCACCACATGTATATAAATCAAATCCACCTTTCCTTTCAGCTTCTTCTATTAATTCATTTGGAATTTCTATTTTTTTCATTGCTAATTTATAAGCTTGCTTTATTTCATTAAATATTATTTTTGGATCTTCATATTTTAATCTATAAGTTAAGGCAGCAGCACCATATGATAATGAAACCGGATGATCAGAAATTTTGACTTCCCCATTTTTAGAAACTATCCAACTAATCTGTGTAGATCCACCACCAACATCCATGAAAAGACCACTAACTTCATTAAAAGATGAAGCAACACCGTACGCACCACATCTGCCTTCATCTTCTTTACTTAATAACTCAACATTCCAACCAACACTTTTACTTATTGCCTCCCTAAATTCTTTTGAATTTGAAGCTTCCCTAGTTGCCTCTGTTGCAACAACTTTAACACCTTGTGGAGGAACTCCAAAATCGTCACAAATTAATTTAAATCTTTTCATTGCAAAACAGACATCTTCGATTGTACTATCAGGAATAGGAAGTCTTAAAGACTGTCCTCCTTTTTGTTCATTATTAGCAACATCATCTGGTGGAAGTTGAGCATCAAATAATGAAATACTAACTCGATCTTTGAAAACACAAGGCATAATTCTTAAATGATGTGGAGCCTTGGAAGATATGGAAAATCTAATACCATTTGAACCTATATCAACGATAGCAATCAAAGCTCTTCCAACAACTTCGGCCTCACTTTCATTCAACTCAACATCTGACATACTATTTATTTATAACAACGATGGTGAATATATATGAAGAAAAAGAAGAAAATTAAAAAAAAAAAAAAATAAAAAAAATAAAGTTACCAAGGTTGACTCACCTCTCCGCACTCAATCGATAATATATTCAATATAGAAAAGAAAAAGAAAAAAAAAAAAAAATGAAAGTGAAAAGCCCTTGTTGTTGCTTTTGTTTTTTCGAGATTTCTCACACAAAACAAGGGCTGTTGAAGTTGTTTTTTACTTTTTTTTTTGCCTATGGTTTGATTGAAAAAGATCTTTTTCTTCTTTATTTGCACAAGGGCTTAATTTTCTTCCTTTATTATAAATTATATTAAAATAGATATTGATTGCATTTCAACAATGTCTGCTCAGTTTAAGATACCACTGGATGAGATGGAAGACGAGCCTATGACGTTTCAAGAGGGCAATGATAATGAAAGTGATGGATACTTAGAAGATGATGAAAATACAAGTAGCAATAATAATAACAATAATTCTGCTTCTTCATCGGATGAAACTGAATTATACGATTTAACTCCATCTTCTGTTTTTAAATTTATTACTTCATGTTCAATTAATTTGATTTTACCATTTATCAATGGTATGATGTTAGGGTTTGGTGAAATTTTAGCACATGAAATTGGATTCAAGTACGGTTGGTTGGGCGCTAGAGTTTATCCTCAAAAAAGAATGATATTTGCTCGTGAACGTGAACAAGAAAAACTGCAACAAGAACAACAAAGGAAAAGTCTGTTTTTATAATTAAGTTTGTTTCATTATATATATGTATATGTATATATATATATTTTTTCTTTTTTATAGTTTGAAGATGATGTAATTCTTCCCTTTTTTTTTTTTTTGTTTTTTTTTGAAAACTCACGAACAATGCATTTATCTTTTATATAAAGATACAAGAACGCTGTTGTTCTTATATATAAAAACTTGAAATTATGAATCTTATTTCAATTAAATTAAAAATATCATTCATCTTGAATTAGATATGGAAGAACGTCTATCTACTTACATCTTACAAAAAAAAAAAAAAATTAAACAATCAATTGAGGTACGGTACAGTACACTTTTTTCCCTTTTTCTTTTTTGTTGCAATGAATAAACCATTTTCCAAAATCAAGACTCAATATCATACGCCACCTTGAGTAGAGTTTTATTGCTGCTTTGTTACAAAAAAATTATTTAAATTACTCTTTTGTCGTCTCTCTTTTTCTCTTTTTTTTTTTTTAATTGAGTATACCAAACTTCAAATGTCGTGTTTCCGAATTGGGAATGTTGGTTTGATACGCACTACTGTGTTTTTTTTTTTATTTTTTGTTTTTTGTTTTTGTTTTTGTTTTTGTTTTTCACTTTTTGGAGGCCTTGAAAAATGCTCTTTTCCCACTCAATGAGGTTTTGAAATATTGAAAGTTGAGCAAACAGTCAAATGAAATTGTTTTTTAAGAAATAAACTTTTTTTTTTTGCATTATGGTGTTAGAAGAGATATCAGCAAACTTGATAAATGTTGCAGAACAGATCTTACAGGATTCTGAAAAATATGGCAATAACAAATTGCAATATACTAAAAATGGAAGGGTTTATAGACTTATAAACCATGAAGGTTTTGAGAGAATTAAAGAAGATCACAAGTTTCTTATAATAACCAGAGATTATAATTTTAAGGAAAATCTATCTTTAATTTCTTCTTACTATATCTTGAAAAAGATAGATGAAAATAGTAAAAGTGAAGGAGATGATGATGATCTTTTTCTGAAACATCGAGATTTATGCCTATCCATAGTAGGGGCAGCAAGAGAAATTGAATTAAATAGATGGTATGATCCTAATACTTGTGTAACAACTAAAGATGAAGCAAGTTATGATCCTGAAGGAATGGTGGAAGAAGCTTTAAAATTTTCTAAAGATATAACTAAAAATCATATAAATAATGGATTATTATTACTTTGTGCTTCAAAAATCAATTTTTTCCATACAGATCATACTGCATCAAAGAAAATTGAAGGAATATGTTTAAGAAATTTGGTATTAAGCCTTTATGGAGAAAAAGCATTAAATTCTGAAAAAATTTATAATGCTATTAGATGTTTTGCTCATTGGGGAAGTATTAGAGGAATTTTATACAAATTGGAATTGAAAAGTTTATATGTAGATTCAGATTTACAAAATAATTTTAGAAATTTCCCAAATCCTCCAGAATATTTAAAACAACAATTATATATTAGATACCCTGCAGGAACATCAAAGTATTCGTTAGCAAAAAAAGCTATTGAAATGATTTCAAATAGTTTATATGGTAAATTAATCCCAATCCAAACTGATATGAAATGGCTATTCCAATTATGTAATGATATTGAAAAAGAACCTCTGAGATATCATTTAAGATCATCAACTAAAAATTTATCGAAAAATCCAGTTATATTATCAAAATTAGAAAAACCAGATCAAATTTTAAAAATTTGCCTGTGC
This sequence comes from Pachysolen tannophilus NRRL Y-2460, assembly GCA_001661245.1. NCBI lineage: Eukaryota > Fungi > Ascomycota > Pichiomycetes > Alaninales > Pachysolenaceae > Pachysolen > Pachysolen tannophilus. The sequence continues at coordinate 897,836 of KV454012.1, forward strand.
ATTATAAATGGATCAAATGGATTTATTGGTAAAAAATTGATGACTTCTTCTAAATTACCAAAGAGACAAACAATCAAAAATGACAATATTTATATCAAGAGTAAGAATTTGACAAGTCACATTTCCAAGTATTACGCTCAAGGTTTAGATGACGATAAGATCTTAGAAATCATGGGTGGGAAAGTCAACAATTGTATATACGATAAAGTGAAAGCAGCCACCCAATCAATTTTATAAATAAAACTTTAAAATGTAACGAATTAATTTTTTTTTTTTTTTTTNTTTTTTTTTTNTTTT
>KV454012.1:898504-967828 GCA_001661245.1 Pachysolen tannophilus NRRL Y-2460
GTTTTTTTTTTCAAAAAAAAAAAAAAAAAAAAAGTAAAAAAAGATTTAAATATTTATATATAGAGATATATGAAACGCTATCCTTCTACTGTCCAGGTCCATCTAAGTTTTTTTCCTCATCAAGAGCCTCATCGTTAACTACTTTTTCCATTTGATCATTATCTTCTGCTTCTTCTTCTTTAGTCGCTTGATCTGTTTCTTCTACAGTACCCACCTCTTCTTGATGTTCATTTTTTTCTCCTTCTCCTTCTAGTTCTCCTTCTACTTCTTCATCAATTGAACCTTCTTCTTGTTGAACAAAATAGTTAATAGGATCAAAAACAGATCTAATAGTATCTCTTTGAATCGATTCATTAGTAGTTGGTTCCCTAACTTTCAAATTAATTTTATTAACATCATTTTGTTGAATATGTTGTTTCAAATTTTCATTTACTCTTCTTCTTTTCAAATCAATTTTACCATTAACTGGTAAAAAGAAACAAGTATTTGAATTATCAAAATTCAAAGCTAATTCTTCAAAATTTTTATCAAATCTTTTGAAATTCATATCATAATCTTTTAATAAATTGAATTCATATTTTTCAGCTGTATTATCTGGTTCATCAATTGGTAAGTTACCTTTTGTATCATCTAATTTTCTTTTTAAGGATTTTGATTCTTCAGAATTTGTAGTAGTATAATATGACATCCATTCATCACTTTCTGTTATTATTGGTTTGAAGACCGATGTTTCTATTAATTCTTTATCTACTGGTTTCTTGCTATTTTTGATCAATTCCCTAGATAAAGAAGCACTACCATGAAATTTCACAGAAAGATATGTTTGGTCCATCATTGAAACATCTGGTAAGAAATTCCAAACTTTTTTTGCTTTTAAATGAGGTTTCTTTGGATGAACCAACCCTGATAAATCGGATTTATTTTCATATTCAGCTGCTAATTCAAAAGTTCTTTCAACAGCTGTCAATTGTGAAGTTGGATCAGTGGCTTCTTCTACAAGAGTTCTATTTTGATGACCAATTTTTCTCTTTGTATCTCTCGAAATAGATCTACTTGTTTTTTGTAATCCTTGTGATTGTTGTGATTGATCCAATAATGGAGCTGGTGATGACGATTTTTCAGCAATATATTGAGTCCTACGCAAGAAACTAACCGCTGGTTGTTTCTTTGATATTTTAGTTAATGAAGGATCCAACAATAATAATTGATCATCAGGGTGTAATGTCATTGTTCTATTACCTAACAATTTTGTCTCATCATTTTGATCAATCAACCCTGGAACAGTCAACAAATCTATCGGCATACCTAATTGTTCACTAAAAGGTATTAAATTCTTAAAATTCTCCTTTCTAAAAAGTGATGAAAGTAATGATGGTGAATCCATAGAACCTTGAGAATCAAATGTAACATATTTTAATAATTTTGGTGGACATGGCGGCGCTGGTAAATCATTTTGGTACCTTATCTTACAAATATACTCCTGTCTTGAAGTCGCCGGAACTTTCGGTCTTTGAGATGAAGACATATTACTCATATAGATATACTTATGATTCAAACCCTGACTTCAATCTTTTTTAATTCTTTTTCTTAATTCATTTATTCATTCATTATTATTTTATTCTTGTTTTTTTTTTTTTTCTTTCAACAAATTGAAAACCTAAAAAAAAACGTTCTGTATATTTAGTGCACTACCTTTTTAAATTTATTTATTGATTATACCAAAGTAGTTTTCAATGAATATATATAATGAACAATCATTAATTAAATTATGCTATTTATTCCTATTTATAATTCTTCCAGATCTCTTGCAGCACTTCTAGTGGTTCTCTTGTTTGCCAGTGGATGAATGTTAATGGTATTTCCACCATGGGTGTCATTGTATGAGATCTGTGTCGAGATATTATTATTTTGGATTGTATCGTTTTCATTATTATTTTCTAGAGTCTCTTGTTGAGTTTGTAGTAATACAAGATTTTTTTTTTCTTGAAATTGTGATTCTTTTGCTCTTCCAATTATTCTTCCCCAATTTTTCCTATTTTTTTGCAATGGAGATGGTATTTTTATAACATTTAAGTTTTCATTTTCCAATTTTTGTTCAATTTGTTCATTTAAAAGATTTTCAGAAATATTATTATTCAATTTATTATTGATGTTTCCAGTTATATTACGAGTTTTTTCATAAAATTTTGGTGCAAATATACACCATCTATAATCTAATAATTCTGGTAATTCTCCTTGATCTCCAATTTCCATTAAATATGCAACTGATACTATTGGTATATGCCAATTTTTACATGCATTAATTTTATTTTTTGTTGAAGTAATACCTGTCTTTATAGATTTACAAGATATTATTTCAGGATACTTGTATGAAAATAATTTTGGTGAATTTTTCAGATTTAAACCAATTATTGATAAATTTATAATTAATAAATCTCTTGAAGAATTTAAAGTTTCACAATATTCACATCCTAATAATTTAATTAATTTCACTATATGTAATAATTCAATACCACTAAATCCACTAATGCATATTTTTAAATTAAATTTTAAATTAATATTCTTTATTGGTAATATCCATTTATCATATTTAATTTCATTATAATGAAGACATCTTTCTATAAACCATTCAGTAATTAATTTAATATCATATTTATTAATAAATTCAAGAAATTTTTGTGGAAGTTTAGAAATTTCAAATGTTGATGGAATTAAAAAATGTGTAATTGTTTGATCATTTAATAAAATTTTATCATCATTTTCTGGTGATACAGAAACTTCTCCACAATGAGATCTTATAACTTTTATTAAAGTTGAAATTTTTTTCCATTCATCATATCCATAAATTGCAAAATTAAATCCTAAAAATAATTGTGATATTTGTTGATCTTGTTCTTCTTGTATTGGTCGATTTATATTAGACTTTGTTGTTAAATTTTCAAATTTTTCCTCCTCCTCCTCATTATTATTATTAATATTTACTTCATCCCATATTTTATTTTCAATTATTTTCTTTGATGGTGGTCTAACATTCCCCATTATATCTCCCCAAAGGTTATTTTCTCTTTTTTTGGGAATTTTTAAAGTTGTTATATCATTATTATCTTGATTTAATTTTCTTTTATTTGTCTTAATATCAATATTATTAAAATTTTCCAATTTTTCCCATACTAAACATGATTCTTTACCAATTTCTGAAGTTTCTAATTTACTAATATCATAATATTTAAATTCTAATGCAGCTTTTCTTTTTATTGAATCATAAATCCATATAGGTCCTACTGTTGGAATTTGCCAAATTAAAGCTTTATCATACCTTTTACCTTTTTTTTCATTTGTTATTACACAATGATTATTAACAGTTAAAGAATCTGTTATACTACCACCATTTTGTTCAACTAATTCAATAATTTTTTGTTTCATAGAATGATTATTTAAACGAGAAAGACAAATATTTAAATGATCAAAAATTGGTAATAAATAATCATCAATATTAATACTAGAATCATCACCACTTATCCATGCTTCATGTATCTTCAATATAGCATTCGGCCTTATAAACTTAATGTCCGCTCTATTCCTAACACTATACCTATACTTTTCAGTATCTCTATCCCCAACAATAAGATAATTAACATCACTCATCAAATGATTAAAATGTTCACCACCCATAGATTTAATCATCTTAGATATATCCAGCCTCAAATCACTGGGAACTGAAGTAGAACAAAACTTTAAAGAAGCAAAAGGTCTAGCCTTTGATAACATATCCCAACCTAAGTTTCCTACTTCACCCACCTTCTTACTTTTTCTTAATCTTAATATTTATCTCGTTAATTGTTATTATCGTTGTCGTTATTAACCTTTTTGGCTACGCGCATCATCAATTTAGTAGTGTGCCAAATTCCAATCATCCCCAATTTGGTTCAAAAAATTTTTTTTAAAAAAAGATTATTTTCAACCAAAAAGAAAAAAAAAAAAAAAAAAAAAAGTGGTAATAAAAAATATATATATGTGATAACGTTGACAAGGAACAAAGAATAAAAAACAAAATTAGAAAATAATGGTATTTGCATTGATTAAGTTTTCTATTTTACAGAAACCTATAGTAGGGATACTAGGGAAAAGAGGATTCAGTTCATCAAGTTTTTCGCAGCAGTCGATATGTAAAGCTGGCACACCATTAAATTTAAAAGTTAAAAAAACAGGTAAAGAACCAGTTGCTTTAGAAGATGATCAATACCCAGAATGGTTATGGAAGCTATTAGATGAGGATCATCAGCGCCTGCAATTAGAAAAAGATCCGGTCAAGAAGGCTAAGAAATTGCTAAGAAAACAAAATATTGAAAAAATCAAATTGCATAATTTTATGACAAAGATGGGTTAAATCTAAAAAATTTTATTTTATTTTCTTATTTTCTTTTCCTCCCCTTTTCTGTATATATTCAATTATAAGTAATTCTTATTCAATAATCAAAACTCATCATTTATTCAATCTATATTAAATCTTTTTTGTAACTATCTCATTACTATCTTAAAACTTTTTGTTTCTGCTGAAACTTTTTTGTTGACTGCTTGTTTGTTGGCGGCGGCCGTGTCACTAAAAGTTTTGTTACAAGGTAAAAACAGGACAAAACAAACAAGAAAACAAGTAGTAAATTATATATAAATATAAATATATCTATAGATTGGGGTTCTTGTTTATATATCATCCATATCAAGATGAATTCTTTTGTCTCTTCTAAAGAAGGGTCACTGTTTTTGTCTCAATTATCAAATCATTCAATTTTTAAGAGGACCACTTCTGGATTACTGACTTTTAATGAAGATTCAAGTGATAATAATATTAATAAAAAATTTTATAACAAGATAGTATCTAGAAATAATCATGAATTATTTATAGCTACTGAGAATACTATTAGATGTTGTGATATTAATAATGGCAATTCATACAAGATATTGGATATTCCAATTATAGATTTTGAAATTGAAAGATTATTATTGAATCAATCTGGTACTTTATTAGCTATATTTAATACTTTTAATTTAATTGTTTGTTCATTACCTTCACCTGGATTTATTAATTCAAATACAGATTCAAAAATTATTGAAGCTAATTTTTTCAAAATAGGTTCAATGTATTATAAAGATACAAATGTTAAAATATTAAAATTTTTATGGAATCCATTATCAAAATATGATTCAAATTTAATAATTTTATCTTCTGATAATTTTATAAGATCTTTTGATTTAACTTTTTCATTTGAAACATCTCAATATGAATTAAATCTTTTAAATACTGGAAATCAATCTTCTTTTGGTTTGAATTTTGAAAAAAATAATTTTATTGTTGATCCTATATCTATTTCATTTGGTTCAAATGATTTTAATAATCCTTCAGGATGTTTAACCTTGTATATATTTAATCAAGATGGTGATATTTACAGCTTATACCCTTTTATGCCAACTTTTATAGCTGTTCCTAAAAAATTTGTGGAAATATTATTTAATGAAACTGCATTATTATTAGAAAATACAAAAAATAATGATACTAAAAATTTATTAATAAGACAATTCAAATTCGTTTCATCATTATATAAACAATTGGATACAGCTCAATTAGAAATAAATAATAATTTACAAGAATTAGTCATAATTAAACCTCCTTTAGAATTTGAAAAAATAAATTTGATAATTCAAGGTTTTTATAAATTATCACCTTTCCCTGATATTTTATACAATTTTGAAGGTACTGACTTAATAAATGTTAGTTGTGGTGAAAATTTGGATTTACTTGTTGTAACTTGGTCAAATGGAGGTATATTATTATTATTACAAAATTCAAAATCAATAATGAGGTGGGAAAATGATGAAAGTGAAATTTCTAGTTATTCCAATTTTGATGATGACGAAGAAGATGAAACTAAATATGATCCAACACTTATTTCACTTGAATACATAGAATTGGCTCAACAGAAATCATCTTCTTTTTCAAATATTTCATTGGTGCCTTTAAAAAACTCGAATTATAAATTTTATATAAATATCAACAATTTAAAGTTGATACAATTAGAATTTTCTAAATGGGGTAAATTATTAAATGAGGCTATCTTAAGTAATAATACTGATTTATTTTTAAAGATAACTTCGGCTCCATTAAATAGTGATTTGATGTTAATTTCTGGGGGAAATAATGATCAAAACCTTGACAAATTTGAAGGTTTAACTATTTTAATTGAAGATGATAAGGAATTTATAATTGAATTCAGAAGTTCAAAAGTTAACATTATTGAAAAAGAATTAAATGAAAAACTGGAGAAAAATGAAAAGGATAAAATAAAATTGAAAAGTGTGCCATCAATAGATAATTCAGATTCAAATAAATATTCCACTGATATCAAATATGAAAGTTTGTTATCAGGACCATTTGAAGAATTAAAACAATTGTTAAGTTTGATTAATCATGAAAATCTTTCGAAAGGCACTAAATCTGGAGCAGATTTGAAATATCAATTATCTGCGACAGATGAAAAATCTTTACAAGTTTTAAATCAAATTTCTAAAAACTTGGTCCTTAAAAATATTATTAATTATCATAAATTTGGATTGAGTTTGTTGAACAGGTTATCATTACAACATGAGGAATTAACTTTGCAAATCAACAAGTTAAATGATCTTAATAAGAGTGGACATGATGCTCAAAGTCGAGCAAAATTAAGTGAGGCACAAGAAGAAAAATTAAATAAATTAGTTTCAAAACAACAAGAATTAGATAAAAGAATTTCTAAATTATACGACCAATTAAACGAGTCTTTACAAAACTATAGTAAGACTAGAGGTAAAGATATACTGATTTCAAATGCTGAAAAAAAATGGTTTGAAGAACTAAACCAAATATCCAATCATGTTTCAGGACATTTAAACGCAAAAGTAGCTTCTTTAACGAGCCAGCTGAGCTATATCAAAAGCTTCATATTAAGCAGTGGCTGGGCTGGTGATTATTTGAACAAAACTGAAAATTTGAAACAAAATTTTAACAGAGAATATGATTGGAACACATTAATTAAAAAATTCAAAGAAAATGGGAAATTAATTGATTTTGTCGGTGAAACTTTGGACAATGAACTCGTTGACATTGAAGTTATGATGAGGGATATGCATTTGTGAATAAAATATAGTCATTTTCTACATACATTTTTATAATACCATGTTTAGCTTAAATCATTTACATTATTAACATCAAGAAAAAGAACAAATTTAAAAGAAAATAAAAAGACATAAAAAAAAAAATAAAAAAAATTAAAAATCAGTGACTCTACCATTATATGCCCAATCTCCATGCCTTAAAGGTTCTTGCTTTGGACCACCAACTTCTCCCGTCAGAGGATTAGTTTCTCCTTGAAATTCTGGAATGGTTTTCAAATACTCTGGAGAAAATGCACCAATATCATTTTTCAAATTTGGTGTTGAATCATCTGAAGCTTGTTTACTAGAATTCGATTCCGCATTTGCCTGTGCATTATATTCTTCAATAGACAGCTGTGAATTTGCAATTTTCTGTAATCTTTCAAACTCTTCTTGTTCTTCTTCTGGTAATTTAGGAGGACCCACTGTATGTGTCATGAATGGGTTTTTCTTGGAATTTTCAGATAAAAACGAAGGCTGAAACTTCTTGCTCGAATCATCTTTCAACTGCCTCAGCGACAAAGAAATGAATCTCTTTGAAATAAAATACTTCGAAAACGTAGTTATTGATCTCATTCTTTTTGATTATAAATGATAAAATGATAACTAACACCTTTATATATATATATATATATATATATAATAGACGTTAAAAGGTTTTGAAATCATGGAAATATAAGGAAAAAACCAAAAAAAAATAAAAAGAAAAAAAAAGAAAAGATCGAAGCGGAGAAATTTTAATTTTCTCCGTTTTTCTTTTTTATTTCCTTTGTGGAGATTTTAGTTTTTGGAGAAGTTATTATTTTCTCCGAGGTAAACAAAAGAGAAGTCGCAGAAAACACATGTGTTTGCGAGTTATATAAACTATTGACAATATAGCATATCGCAAAAGAGGAATAGGTAGATTGAGTTTTGATGATGGTGTCCCGTTGGAGATGGAAAGCATTGGTGTTGGTAGTGATTGTTCAAATTCTTTCATTTTTTTTCTTTGTCAAAGGGTTTTTTCCAACAAAAGTTGTGCTACAAGGTAATGGTACTAATTATGTGGAACATTTGAAGAATGATGACCTGCTTTATGATAAACTTATATTCATGGTTGTTGATGCTATGAGAAGTGATTTTGTATTTTCTAATGATTCTAATATGCCTTTTGTTCATAGTTTGATTAATGGGAACAAAGCAATTGGCTTCACGGCTTTTAGTAATCCACCAACTGTTACATTACCTAGATTGAAGGGTATCACTACAGGCTCTACACCAAGTTTCTTGGACGCTATATTAAATATAGCTGAAGATGACACTTCTTCTACTTTGGGAGATCAAGATAGTTGGGTTAAAGAATTATATTTAAAAGGTAAAAATATAAATATGTATGGAGATGATACTTGGTTAAAATTATTTCCAAAATATTTTAGTAAAATTGATGGCACAAGTAGTTTTTATGTGTCTGATTTCACCGAGGTCGATAATAATGTAACCAGACATTTGGATGAAGAATTATCAAGTGGTGCTGATTGGGATGTCTTAATATTACACTATTTGGGCTTAGATCATATTGGTCATCAAGGTGGCCCGAAATCTTCAAATATGCCTATAAAACAATTGGAGATGGATGATATCATTAAAAGGATTTATGAAGAGCACCTTCTTAAAAATGAAAAAACATTGTTTGTGGTTTTAGGTGATCATGGAATGAATGAAATTGGGAATCATGGTGGTTCGTCAATAGGTGAAACAAGTGCAGCATTATTATTCATTTCTAATAATTTCCAAAAATTTGTTAAAAATGTTAAAGCTCCCTTATTGAATAATGAAAATTTTGAGTTTTACTCCAAAATTCAACAAATTGATATAGTACCGACTTTAGCTTCTTTGTTGAATTTCCCAATTCCTAAAAATAATCTAGGTATATTAATAGAAAGTTTTAAACCAATTTTTGGAAACAACTTCATTAACCTGTTACTAGAAAATGCTTTCCAATTTAAAAACTTAATTGAAACATCGTTTGGTACGAAATTCGTCTCATTTGACGCGGATTCAGAATCTCCTAAGAATGATTTTGAAAATTTTTCAAAACTTTGGTATGACATTGAAAATACACATAATGATGTGGTAAAAGCAGATCGTATTTATGAATTCATGAAAAAATGTCAACTGTATTTGTCAAATTCTTCAACTAATTATAATTACTTTCAAATTTATACTGGGTTTGGAATATTTATTTTCACTTCGTTATTAATTGTAATTTATTACTTAATATCTTCATATAATACTGGTAATTTTTATTTGAGTATAGTTGGGATCTTATTTTCGTCCTTGTTGGCTTTATCGTCTGTTGGCTCATCTATGATCGAAGAAGAGTATCAAATCTGGTGGTGGTTTATAACTCTTTTTTTCACTGGGATCTTGTTCTATTTAAAGGCTTCAAACTTCACATCGCTGACCACTTTATTGGCTTTAAGATTGATTAGAGGTTGGAATAATTCTGGACAGAAGAACAACTTAGTTTCAAATTTAAAAATCTCCAAAATTTTAGGTGAAAATTTTTTAATAAACTGGGCTTTAGTTGGGATGGTGTACTGTTCTATTATTTATCTTGTTTGTAAAGGTGGACTTACGCACATTTTTAATTCTTCGGCACTATCATTTATATCGATTTTTTTGCTAGTTTCATTGAACTTTACAAATAAGTTGATACTTTCTTTTTTACAGGAGGAAAAGGATGTAAGTTATGAAAATTTTCCCAAAGTGTTCTTGAATATAATACAGTGGACAGTTGATATTTTAGGTGTTGAAGATGTCAAAGATTGTTTAAACCCAATCTTTAAGCTATTTTACTTGACATTTTTTATTTTAATAATTGGAAGAGTAGCATTTCAACTTATGACTAGAACCAAGATGGTGAACTTTCTTGGAAACGAAACTTCTATTTCTAAGGTAAGATCATTTTATTTCAATGATTTGGCTAATATTTTAACATTACTTTTGTTAAATCAGACATCGCTAAAAAATATTCCATTATATTTACTCTTCATAATATTAAGACAAAACTACATTTCATTATTTAAAAGTTTGATTGTGGAAAAAAATATATTTAAAATTTCATTATTCTTAACGAGTCTTAACATATTTATGCAAAATTTTTCGTTCTTCAGTTTTGGTAACACAAATTCGCTTTCATCAATTGATTTAACTAATGCATTTAACGGTTTGTCAGAGTATAACTTACTTCTATGTGGAATCTTAACTTTTGTGGCAAATTGGTCAGGTCCCATATTCTGGTCCCTCAGCTTCTATTTGACTGTTTTATCTGAGTTTAACAAGGAGTTACAATTGTATAAATACGATTTATTATACTATAAATTGTTAATTAGTTCAATGTTTTATTCCATTGTTGGATGTGGATTAATCGGTTCTTGCATTTTATTGAGATATCACTTGTTTATTTGGACCGTTTTTAGCCCAAAATTGTTATATTTCGGAAGTTGGTATGTCTTTATGAACTTTGGCGTTGATTTTATTTTATCTTTTGTCTTGATTTCTTTTTACTGATGTTTTATTAGACGAATGGAGTTTAACGAAGCTTATTTAATCAATTTCTCTACGAAAACTTTTACCCCAAAAAATATTAATAATTAATGCATGCATATATAGAATTAGCAGAAATAAATGGTGTATAACCCTACTGTAACAATTGATCTCTATAATGAGGTTGATTATTAATAAACTTAGCGGCTCTTCTGTCATTGGTATCATTAGCTTTACTTTGCCTTTTCCAAATTCTTTTCCTCTCAGCCAACAGTTTTTTGTCGTATAAGGAAGCCAAACGTCTAGTCTCAGCAGCAATGACAGTCCCTTGCCCTTCTGAAAGTACCAAATCTGGTCTCAAATTTTGACGGTAATAACGTTGAAGAGATCTATGACCAACAACTGCACCTGAAGGAAGGTGTAATTCATATCCGTTATAATAGGAAAGCTCTTGAGGAACTTCGCCATCGGATAAATCACCTGTACTTTCTTCATCTTCTGAGTCAACATCTTCCCATTCATCATCTTCTTCACCTGTGCTTTCTTTTGCATCTTGAATAACAATTTTGCTTTTACTAGGAGAATTTGAATCTTGATATGTAGAACTAAAATCATAAAACTCTGATATTTCAAGTTTTTCGTCTTCAGTTTCATACGGTATTTTACAATGACTTTTTGATAACATATGAGCTCTAACAGCCTCTATTGATCTACCTTGGTAAGAACAAACAATACAAATATTTCCCAACCCAATTTTTTCAGACAAATATTGAATTAGTCCTTCCTTGTCAACTAAATATTTTTGCTCTGGAATATAAAGACCATGATTCTTGAACATGTGATTTACAGATTCATCCAAGTTTGGATATTTCTTATTGCAAAACAAACAATGATTCTTTGGAATTTCAACCCGATTTTTCAATTTCTCTTCTAAAAGTTGCTCTTCTGTTAAATCTTCTTCCTGTAACGGTTCTTGCAGCAGAAGTACTTCAAAAGTTTGAGAATGATCATTTGCTATTTCTTCAATAGAATTTAACTCCTTTTCTTCTAATATAGGTTTTTCAACTTTATCTGCTTTATTGTGAACCGATATTCCAGCCGACTCTAACAACTGATTTTTCTTTTTCAATAGTTCTTCTTTTTCTCTCCTTCTTTGCTCCTTTTTTGTTATAGTTTTTTGAACCTCTTCTTTTGATTTACCACCCTTTCTGCTCCTTCCCTTCGTAGAATCTTTATCTTCCGAGTTATTCTTTGTTTCATCATTAATTGATAAACTAGCTAACTTCGAATTGAACGCATCCTCTGTTACTGCAGGTAATTGTGCAACTCTTCTTTTTAAATTATAACGATGCCACTCAGACTTCATATGCAGTCTCTGGTCATCAGGCTCTGCAAACCCTAACCCACAACTATTACAAGTGTAATGCATCTTTCGTCTATTCAATTTCTACAAGTTCTTTATTTACTGTAGATAGATATTATATATAAAATATATACTAAAGTAAAAAAAAAAAAAAAAATAAAAAATTTTTTTTTTTTTACTTTATAAAAATTTTGAAAAATTTTCTTTCCTTTTTGGGTCATTTGATACATTATATACTACTTTTCCGAGTGATGGAGCAATTGATGGAGCAATTGATGGAGCAATTTCTGGTGATTAACGTCTCTTATTCACAAACGAGACGTTTCTATTATTATTGACCCTGGAAACTTTCTTTGCCGGTTTAGGACCCTCACTTTCCTTCGAATAAGGGTCAAATGATCTTTTCTTGTTTTTATCTTTATTTTTGTCCCTATATGATGATGATGGTTTGTCAGATAAGATTTTTTTTCCATCACGATAGTCAAAGACGTTTTGTTCAGTATCCTGTTGTTTTGAATTTGAATTATTCTTGCTATTATTGTTGTTTTTATTTTTTGACCGTAATACGATGACCTCATTCGGATCAGTTTTATCTTCTTGCAAAAGAGGCTCCTTGATTTTCTCCTGTGATTCTTTTTTAAGTATTTTTTCTTCTTGGTCTTCATCCTCTTCTTCCTTGATTCCATTAACTTTTTCTGCAAGTAATTGTCTAATCAAAATTTCTTGCTTTTCAGATCCTTGTAATGCTTCACATACTTTGGAATGACGTCCTGATATTTCAACCATCGAATTAATGATAACTTTATCATTATCATATTCAATTGACCAAGGAGACTTGAGATTATTTAAAAGCATATTTTGATGAAAAAGTTTAGAGTTCATAGACAATAAATTATTTTCGGTCTCTTTTAAAGAAAAATTTTTAGCTAATAGAACTTTGAAATCATTTTCTATTCTATTCACGAAATTGAAATCGATTTTCTTATTTGGGTCTTCTTCCGTAAAATAACGATTTTGTTCAATACCTTTCATCAGTTCAATATCTTCCTCTTTTGCTTCCTCTAAAGCACGCTTAATAATTTGAGAAATTTCTCTAGCATTAATACGAACATAATCTGAAATGAAATTACTTGATGCTAAAACACCAGGAGCATCAGTTGGGCAAGATGCTGCTAAAGAAACCAATAACTGATTTGGCATCACGTATCTTGTAGATTCATCATCTCTTCTTGCTAATTTGTCTCTCCATTCATATAATGCAACAACAACAGGCTTTGTATTTAAAGGTAAATTGTATTGATACATCATTGATCCCCAAGGTTCAGTTTTTTCGTTTAAAGGACTCACCACCAAATTATTAGGTTTATCCGGTCTATATTTAGTATACTCAAATCTTCTCCTAGCAACATTTCTTGAGTTAAACAAAACTTCTTTTAGTTTGTCTTCCTTTATTAAAACATTTTTCAACTGGTCAAAAATGTACAACAAAAAATGTGTATCGGATCGAGCATAGGACATCATTGCGTCAGAGAGCGGTCTGACTCTCCAGTCAGCCAACTGATATTTTTTAGATGTTTTAAAATTAGCAAACTTTTCCAAAAGATAAGCCAAACTATGTTTGGGAAGACCTAGTAATCGAGAAGCATGGTAACTGTCAAATAAACTAACAACGTAAAGACCTAAATCACGTTGTAACCATATAATATCCATAAATGCACCGTGAAAAACTTTAATTATAGCTGGATCAGTGAAAATTACATTCAATACTTCTAAATCGTTTCGTAATGCTAAGGTATCGATTATCCAATCTTTTTCACGGTTACTAATCTGCATAAGACAAACTAAACCGTAATAGGTTCTATAGTCATGATGCTCCAAATCTACAGCAATTTCCGTTGAACTTTTCAAACTTTCAATCATTTCATTCAATTTTTCAACAGTGTCGATCCATACTGGTCTGTTTTCTTCCCATGACTTTGAAGGAACAGGTTCCAGAATTTTCAATATGCTTTCAGGGTAATCTTGTTGCAAAATTTCTGTCTCGTAAGGATGTTTATAGTGTTCTGGTTCATTTTCTGTACCAGGTACCAAATTAAATACATCTTCAAACGGTACTATAGAGTTTGGTTTGGAAGTGAGAAGAGGTCTAAATGGATGGTTTTCAGAGTTATCAATCGGAACCTTGAATTCTAATTGAGGTTTCTGTATTCTTTTTCCTGTAGATTTATGAGTTGGATCTGTCATAGTTAAATCTTCTAAATAAGAAAATTTTTCTTTTTCATTGCTGTTAAGTTTTGACGATTTATAGTCATCAAAGGCAATATCAGATTTTTCAAATAACGAGTCCAAAACATCACTAATATCTCTCCATGAATGCTCTATATTTTCTTTCCCGTATTTCACTGTATCAACATCTCCTTCCTCAACATTCTGCATTAACTCATTAATAAGATTTAATATTCTTTTAGATCCATTATCAATAGAACTAGAAAGATCAGTATCCAATGACTTATAGAATTTAACATCCTGAGCAGCAAGTGCTGAAGAAGCTCTCACCGTACTCAAGAGCTTCCGAAGCACATCTCCAACTAATTCGCTCTGTTCTTCGGACATTCTCTTTGACTCAGCTACCAAATTGCTAACGAAGTAATCAACTTCGCTTCAACTTTAGTTAAAATAAGTTATTAAGAAAAAAAACATTTAAAAAGTGAAAAAAAAAAAAAAAAAAAAAAAAAAAAACTAAAAAAAAAAAACTAAAAAATAAAAACCTTTTTGATATTTCATAAACTACTTTTATTATTTTTATATGCACTACTACTCCTAGATCAAAATTCAAATCCTCAGACAGTAAATAGCTGATGGCAAGTACAATTCTCTAGACTGCCTCAAACTCTTTATCCTTCTCTGCTACTTGTATAAATTTTCCAGATACTAATTTCTTCCCATTCATATGGCTCAAATATCTTCTAGAAAATAAAATTTTACTTTACTGCACTTGACCTACTTGTCAGTTTTCTTGATATGATCATATATAAAAATTAATGATAATACAGCTTAAATTCTGCATCTTTTTTCAGCTAATTTCTGCTGACTACATGCAGATATTTTATATCAAACTTGTAAAATATTACATCACTTCGAACAATTGCAATTGCACTTGCTGTTCTAAAATAAAAAGAAAAATCACTTTACTCATTTTTTATTTTTGAAGAATAATTTTCAAGACCAACAAACGCCCATAAAGCAGGTTTTAAATAAAAATTAATTTTCGCATATTCATAATCATTATAGTAAAAAGCTCTTTATTCTATACTTGACACAGCTCAAATCAGTTGCAGCTCGAAACTCATACTACCTTCTCAATTAAATTCTTATATTAAAATAAAAAATCTAAAACTACTGTTAACGTCAGGCCTCAATTTATTGCATTCTTTTCATCTAATTAACTTTACAAATTACGGTTAGAAGCACCTGAACAAACTAGTGTAGATTTATTATTGAGAGAAGGGAAAAATATAGTGAAATATTGTTTGTTTAGCACAAATGCTTACGAGGTTGATTCTGACTTAACTAATTATAAGAGTTCAATAAGATCGTATTACTTTCTTCACTAAATCTTTTCAAAAAGAAGAAACCTCATCTGTACTACGGTAAACTGCTCTTATCTACTCTAACTTGTCTTTAACTTGTATCATTTCCTCTCAGTACGATAATAGGTTAGGTTATCAAAATCCTAATCTCATTCCATCAAGAAACACCATCAGCTTTAATGTCAATTCCTATTACTCTCTCGATATTAAATGATTCAGGCACCTGTAAATCTAAATTTCTTTTTCTTAATTTTTTAATTATAATAAACAACTTTCTATCTCAAATCCGCATCTAAATAAAGGCTGAACTCCTTAATGCATCAGCATTTCTTTCCGGGCTCGTTCTGCAGTATAGCTCTAGTAGTTGACCACAGGATCCAAACTTTTAAGTCCAACACCAAAAATTCATCATTGCTTGTCTCTGATATCAATAATAATACACGAAACCTTATTCAACAAATATAACTCGAGAAGAAAAAAAAGCAATCAAATAAAAACAAAAGGCTAAATAGATGAATCATAATAAAAGGTTATCATTTTTATTCTGATTATGCGACGTAAATAAGAAAAGGAGTTGATCACAATATTTCACAAAACAATGGTTAGTTTCTTCTCAATAATGTACGATCTAAGTATAGGCGAAATATGAAAACAAAATAAGTTAACTAACTATCTTCAAAAAACAAAATACGTTCAACATAGGGCTCCTAACCTCTGCGACAATTAATACAAATAGGATTCTAATATATGATAATTGTAAAGAGATTGTTTAACTTTTTAAGATTCTTTCAGTAAAATCAATAAAGGAATACCATAATATTGAAATTAGATCCTTCCCTTTAATTATGGAAATCTCTATTCGTTCGCATTTTCCTACCTCAATCTAATTCACCGGGAGGGGAGAAATTCTACTACTGCTTCTTTGTTATGCTATTTTAAAAGTACTGCTATTACTAAGTTTCCATCTGTATTGTAAAGAGATACCATTGAAAGGTAACGATAAAATTTATTTCTTAAGGACAAATCGCTAGTATCGGTAGTCCCTTACTGAGTAATACTACGTGAATGTATTCGAAACTTAGCGTTGGTTGTTCCTAACAAGATCTAAGATTGCAAGATTGCAAGCTGTGATAGGCAGTCATTATTTTCTAAATTGTTTCAACATCATCAAATCATCTACTATTTTTTTCAGTAAAAACATTTATGTTAAATGTAATCTAATACATCTTTACATTTTGTGATTGAATTTGTTGGAATAATTGATCAAGTTAAACTTTCAGTTACCTTGAAAAACATTAAATATGTTTAGAGAGAATATTTAATTTTTTAAATAACAATATTAGCAATATTGCGTTCAAAACAAAAGTCTTCCCAGAACTATTCCGAAGATTATGCAAAATACAGGTTATTTTGATTTTCATCTTTAAAGCAAAAGAGAAAAAAAGGGAAATAGAATATTAGTCTAGTATTGAAAAAAAAAATTTAGATAGTTACTCGATAGTCACGAATTACTCGATAGTCACGATGTTATCATACAGCGAATTAATAGAACTTTTATCATTATCCGGATCATGTCCAGTTGACTGATCTGGAAAGAAAAAGCTGGAAATTTCATCGCTTAATCACCACTAATTATTGCTATGTTAAAATCAGGTTTATATTACAGCTTACGATAAAAGATAACAAAATCAATATTTTAGGAAGTGATTACTCATTTATATAAAGGAAGGGCTATTCGAGTAAACGATAATAGTATTTATTCTATTCCATTCATGGTCCTCGCCTCAGCAGTAATTTTTCAATTTTAAATAATCTTATGTTAGTAGTTCTCAGTTTCTTTTATTGAGGTAATACGAAATGGTAATACTTTTTCCATATTTTTTTCATTGCAGAGAATAAATTCCAAAAGTTGTTTATAGAAAACATCTTTCTTTGTTAATGTAGGTAATACTAATGTAGATAAAGCCAAGTCGACTAAGAAGAGCCTTGGTCATTCTGTAAAAAAATTACTTTAGCGGTGCGCAGAGAAAGATTAACAAAGTTCGCCACATTACCTTTTTACATCAATCCACTTCCGAAATAGTCATTAATAAAAGATCACTTTAATCCGTTAGCCTCTCGTTGTTGTCCACTGCGGATTATTTGTGGTATATGAAAGCCTGATTCCGGAAATGTGTGTACACGAACAAGATATAGAGTAATTACATGTTGTGTTTAATACCTATTGTTCATTTTCTGGAATAGCGGCATCTCCGTGTGACCTCATCAATCAGAATAGCTATATATTCTACTGTCCTGTGAGCCTAAAACCAATTGGTATCTTGAACCCAAATCAAGCACTAAATGAATAATCAAGCGCCAACTTACAGCTCAGCATAGCATATATTCTTTACTACTATCGCAAACAATGCAGATAATGTCAGATAAAGTTGTGTAAAGTAAATGCATACTAGTATGCTCGTTCTGCAGCATTGAGTACGAGACTGTCTGACAAGGTGTTTCAGATTATCTCAATAAAATTAGTTAGTTATATGCTTTTAACTGAATAATGTTAACTAACATTTTTTCTTCTTAACTACAAAAAATTTCTCCAACAATTGGATTTAGTTTCTACTGTTCTATTAACAATGTTTATCACTTTTTCATTTGTGTCTTTTACTTCAACTATTCATAAACTATTCCTCCTTAAATTTGATTTTTACTTAAAGCCAAACGGGAATATTCAGAGAAAGATATTTCAATTCTTCATGGATTCCAAATATGGAGATTGATGTAAATTTCTTTAGAGGTGAGAAGAAATTGTTTCGAAAGAACGTATTAATATTGTGTATCGCACCTTCCTTCCAAATAATTTGTTTTCCAATTTGGGTTAAGTCTACATTTAGAAATATAAAAAGTTTAAAGGTTACAAAAAAAAAGAAAGAAAGGAAAAAAAAAAAAATGAGGAGGTTATTAATCAAATAGATAAATAAATCTTGGCTATTTAGAATGGAGGAAAAGAAATGAAAAGAAAAGAGAACAAAAGAAAAAAAAAATCAGTAGTACAGATCATTCTATTGCCAATGTCTTGCCAAATTTCAGATTGAAGTGAGGTCAGCGTTATTACTGGTCTTGAATTGTTAAAAGACTAATCTTCCAATCTAGTTAAATGATTGACTCGCTTACTTGCCTAATTGAAACTAGTTTTAATCCATTTACTCCAAACAAAAAAATTTTGTGCTTGCATTCAGGTCTAGAAATAATTCTTCCAAGAAAATTTCAAAGTTATTAGAGACTCATGTCTTCTTTAGTATAATATTTGAAAAGTTTAAGGTATCTATAATTTTATTGTTTAGGCGTCATATTTGATTAATGCTTTAACACTGTGACTTTGTAAACTCTGCAGCCTACAGATTGTTTAAGCTCTGTGATTTGATACCAGTGACAAGAGTAAAAGAAATCTTCCTATGTATGAGATGCTATTTACAGCGTAATTCTTTGACATTAACAAATAGAAGCGGTTAGGAGCACGGGCAAAACTTTAGATATAAAGGGAACTCTGTTTTTACATAATTTCTAGAAGTAAAGTGACAAGATATGAGATAAACAGAATTAATGTATGTTGCCGAGGAATTTGATTATAATATATCAATGATACGAGCTATATCTAAAAACGAGCATTAGCGTCCACAAACACATGATTGAATTAGAAAATTAACGGTCTTTTCTAGTATGCTAAATAGAAAAACTTACAAATGAAAGCACTTGACGTAATTAGTTTCAGAAACAGTTTTTTAGCAATTCACAAGTTCAGTCAGTAATGTGACAGCTTAGGGTGAATTGTTGCGTGGTTGAGTCTGTAGTTGTTTTCCTATGAGTTTCATGCATTCATTAGCAATTGGTTTAAATAAAAATAATAACTTTATTCAATTAATCCGAAAGTTATTTTTCATTCTATGAAATAAAGCTTATTTCTCATTAATGTAGTTTTGGTGCACTTGAAATGTTTGTCTAATTCAAGTGATACATTATTAAAAATAGTTTTCAACGGTTTTTTTCGCTCATTTTCTAGTAAAACATGTGTAATTCTTCGATAGAGTCAGGTTTTCCGATTTAATAGTAACTAGATGATGGTGTGTTACATATAAATGCTGGAAGATAAAATTTATAGCTCTTTTACTCAAAATTCATGTTTTTAGTAATATCAACGAACAGACGCTTAATAATGCCTCGATGTATTTTTAACACAAGAATATAGTGGAGTTTTCTTTTAACGAAATTCTAAAAATTTTTGTGGGTTCAAAGAGGCTAATAACCTTCAAAATTTTATAACAGCTTATTTATTTCACCAAGATACGACATAAAACAATAATCATTTGTAAATACATATTAATGCCGTAGCTACTGGTGACATTCCGCGAACATAAAGTATTTTAGTGTTTTTTATTTTGAAATCGTATTCCAAAAAGACTAATGTAAGTCTAATAAGTTTTAGATTTCGTGACAACATTCGTATTATGAAGTTTTCGGGGAGGGTTTTTTTTTTGTACTGATTTTAAGGCTTGATAATGCAGGAAGGTTTTGTTTTCACCCAGAAGTTAATGTAAGTATAATACAGCTTTTGGGGTAAAAGATTCTTCGAAGATGTCTGAAATTCATGTTTCAGAGGAAGATAATTTGCTTTTCCGTGAAAATAAGAGTATGGTGTTTTGAGTAAGATAGTTGTGATATACAGCAGCAAAACTTTGTAAAACAAGCTCTCAAGAAATAATCGCTAAGTCAAAAGTACTTATTAATTTAAGATGGGCTTTCAATAAATTTGATTCATCTTAATAAAATGAAAGATGACAAAAAGGATATTTGTGAGATTCAAATTATTTTTTGGTAAGCTGAGCTCTTACTGCATTTCAAACTCATTTATTATACATAAATACAATACGTATATACAAAGTTAAATAGGATATCAGTCACAATCTTTGAAAGCAACCATTATCGCTCCATGATGATATAATGAATTATGAGATTTTCAATTATTAGACAGAAAGAAACAAATAATAGTTGTGTGATGCTGACTCTTTTGAGCCCAAAAATTTTACCATTGGAAATGATTTTTTTTTAACATAAAAGCAAACATAAAGCTGATGTTTAATGTTACCGAGTTCTTTTTCACTTGGACATCTAAAACCGTTTTAGGAGGAAGAATGCGTCTACGTGGAAATTTTGATTAATTTATAGATATATTTAAACTTTCAATACAGTAAATAAATCAAAACTATTCAGGAAAAGATGAATTGACGATTAATCGTATTCATCTGTCGCTGCTGTAGTTGTTATTATTCTTTGCTTAAAACAGTTTCTGAATGAATTATGCAACCATTTCTCTACCCTTTAATCCATCATTTGTTAAATCAAATATAATATCAAGGTTAGATTTCCTAAAAAAGCTTAACTAATATGCATAAAAAAGTTAAGTTGGTTGGGTATAAAAATCATTGAAAGAATTTTTAGCTGGCAGGAATTTTTCGCTGTTAAAACTAATCGAAAGTCATATTAAAATAGTAATTTATAAAATCACTTTTTTGTTAAACTTTTCAGAGATCAGAGAATACAAGTTTTAAAATCAATAAAATATTAGATAGATTATATTTTTGATGAATCGAAAATGAACGAACGATGAAGTCAAATTAAAAAACAGCAAATTAGAAATTAAACTGATAAAATTATACGTATTTTATATTATAAATTAAAAGCTTTTTTCCAGAATTCTTAAACTTTGCCTTAGGAAAAATTACAGTCTATAAATGTCAAAGTTTTTTTTCTTGCTTTTTGATTCTGTTTACTTATCTTTTCTCGTAAACGAAATAGTGCAAACTTAGATATCCCAAAATCAAGAATGTTGCTAACATAGCTAATAACCAACAAATATCAAACCACAACGCACCAACGTCAAAACCAAAAGTACTCAAGATGACAGCACCTGGAACTTGGATATCCAAACCGTATTTCCTTTCTTTTAAAATCAACGATTGAACCTCATTGACAATTAATGCTTCGTATCCGTAATGGAAAACAGAAAGTGTCTGTAGCCACTCAATTTGGATGGGTATTGTTTCCTGATTTACAAAAAGGCCAGCGAATAACAATGAGAATAATAATATCAATACACCAACAAGTGTGGCATTCCCTGGTTCCTTTATCAATATACCGACTATTAAAATCTCCACAGCTGTGGTCAAATTAAACAAGACTAGGATCAATAAACATTTAGTGAAGCTATCATCATTCATATTTAAACCAACCAATGGATAAATAATTCCAGCTAAAATAATTGGCGGTAAAACCCTTAGCGGAAGAACATCACATATAATCTTACTCGTATAATAGCTTAATGGATTGTAATAGTTATTTGACCTTTCTCTGATAAACACAATTCTTTCTATTGAGAAAGAATGTAATCCCGTTAATGTAGAAAACCCAAAATAGGTTAATAGAAAGAAAAATAATCCTAACCTATTTTGAAAGCCGCTGATATCATTCGTGACATTATAGTAGAGATAACCAACAAAGAGTGCAGCAGCAATGGATAATGCATAATGTGTCAATAATAATTTTGGATTACGATAAACATTTTTGAAAGTTCTTGAAGATAAAATGGCCAATTGACTTAAAAGTCCAGCTTTCTTATAATTGGGCTTTGATTTGAATACAGAAACCGGTCCATTACCACGACCACCAGATTCAAATGATAGTTCTGAATTATTTTGAAATTGTTCAAAATCAGCATTTAATGCTTTAATTTCAGACAATACTTCTTCAGCCAAAAGAGAATTTTTAAAAGCAAGATTGACTTTCTTTTTCGCTGTAATTTCATTTGATACCACTGGTTTACCATTCCCAGCCAGTTGCTGCAGTTGACGCAGGACTTCTGGGTGGCTGTAGTCATCCCTGTGAACAGCGAAATGTGCCCATTCCCTTGTGTTATTATCATCTTCACTATTAGATGTAGGAATAACTCTATGTATATCTTGATCGTAATTAGCATTTTCCTCATCTACATGAGGCTCATCTTGTGATGTAATAGCAAAATCCTTTACTTCAGATTCCCACGAAGTTATATCAATAAGATAGTCTGCAATGTTATATCCAGGTGGACATTTGAAACCAATGTTAGAAAAAAATTCATTACACATTAGCATATCACCAGAATAGACGGTTTCACCTTGACTTAACAAGATTAATTTATCAAACATTGCAACTATGTTACTTCTAGGTTGATGGATTGTAAAAATAATAGTTCTTTCATGGTCATGTGAAAGTCTCACAAGACAGTCAATAACATTTTTAGCATTGAAAGCATCTAATCCAGATGTTGGTTCATCTAAAAACAAAATTGAAGGGGATGTCACTAATTCACATGCAATTGCAACTCTTCTCTTTTCACCACCAGAAATTCCCCTTTCAAAGTCTGATCCTATAACTTTATCCTTGATATTATTAATTCTCAACTCTTTTAAAATTTCTAAAACTTTCATTTTTTTAGAGTTGGTTGACATGTTTCTTGGTAACCTCAATAAAGCACTGTTCAAAACCGTTTCATAAACGGTCAAAGTAGGAATAAGATAATCTTCTTGATCCACAAACCCAATCATTTTTTGAAAACTTTGCAAATCCTGCTTCGATTTTATTTTTTCTCCATTGACGTATAAGTTAGCAGTTTTTTCTCCACTCTTTACCTTTGCGGACAAAATATCCAATAACGTTGTCTTACCAGCACCAGAACCACCCATTATAGCTAAACATTCACCTGGTTTCACTATACCAAATGAATTATTTAAAATTAATCTACCATTAACAGTATAATTTACGCTATCAAAGGAGAATGTAACAGGAGCATGATTATCAAAAAAGCCATCGTTATCATCATCACCGGGTAATGATATATAACCCACAGAGCTGAATAAAGGAGATCTCTTTATTCCTGAAATCGACAGCACAAGAACCAACAATACTGAAATTAATGAACCAGCAATGACAAAAAGCTGTTTCCAAGAATATTTAGGTTTACCTGGAATATCAAACCCTGGAATTTCACTATAATGCATACATTCACCAGAAGCACAATGTAAAGTAATATAGGGATCCCCAAAAACCGAAGTTATAAGATCATTCATACTTGGTTCTGAAAATTTACATTCTTTTTTGTCAACATCGCATGAAAAATCACCGGGACCTCTTATTGTTTCAGTTAAAAAATCAGAAATATCTATGGAACCTGCTTCACCACATAACATCTTGTCTGGAATACATTCACAACGAGCATCTTCACACTTATAATGTGTGTAATTTGTATCCAAATTATATTCGAATTTACATTTATCTAAATCACAATAAAAACTTTCATTTTCCAGAATCCAAAATTGGAAATTACAAGCTTCCAATGTCTTATTACATGAAAATGTAACTTGTGGTTTTTTACCATCCAATATTTCCACAATTTTTTTATTGGTGACATCACACATCTGATGAAATTCATTTACTATAATTCCTTGTTTATAACAGGTTCCTTTCAAACCACCTGGTAATAAAGCATCACATACAGAATCTTCCAAACACAAGTTACAATTTACACCTCCCCATCCATCTTTACACTTACATGATTTCTCATCAGAGCCTCTAACAGGTCTCCTGTTCTGTCCATCCGACAAACCCCCACATAATGGCTCAGAGCAATCATTGCCACCAAAACCTTCACGGCATTCGCATAACCCTGTATACTCATTACACATTGAAAATTGTTTGCATTCAAAATTTGGTAATTTACAATCAAAACATGGTGGACAAGTTCCTGTGTTATCAGTTGCTTCCACAGATTCCGAAATATCCAATTCATTTAAATGAAAACTTGGAGTCCTATATTCGCTTCCAAATTGATCACAATTCAGTATCCGAATAAGATTCGCTATAAAGTATAATGATAATAATGCCAAACGGGAACGGTTAATCAACATTATCAAAATTTACAGATAAAAAATTATACTGTAAAAACAATCCAAGTTGAATGAATTGTTATCAAATCTATAATGAAAGCAACCAGCAACCAAAAATAAATTCTTATCTAATTAAGCCAAACTTCTTTAAAAAAATGTATTTATTATTTAAATAAATAATAATTACAATCAATAAAATAATAATAATAATAATAATAATAATAATATTATTATTATCTAATAAAGCAAGATAGATAGATACTAGAAAATAACAAGAAACTGCTAAAAAATACTTCTGGGGAAAAAACCAAATATGACGTCGTGTCACACTTTTTTTCGCAGAAACAAATAAGACACAGTCATGACGCCAATTTGGATATGTCACAGACGACAGCAGGTGACCGACAACACGACCAGACGACACGACTAAATGGTACGACAAGACTCATAAACCATAAACCATAATCAATTGACTACACGAAATGGATTAGAAAACTAATAAATAATTCTTAAAACTGGATCAAACACAGGACAAAACAACTGAAAAATAAGAAATAATATAAATAAAACTTTAAATCAAAATGTATATATATATATAGATATATATATATATGTCAATTTGAAAAACTGTTTGAAAAACAAAAAACAAACGTAATGTATATGTCAAAAAAAAAAAAGGAAAAAAGAAAAGGAAATATTATCTATAAATTAAAAGAGACTATTTGAGAATTTTGCAAATTAAATCAGAAGCGTCTACAGAATCACCTTCCTTAACGACAACTTCGCCAACCTTACCTGAAACAGGAGCAGATATTACCATTTCCATCTTCATAGCCGACAAAACACATAACGGATCACCCTTCTTAACTTCTGTACCATGTTTGACTCTAACTTCAATAACAACACCAGCCATTGGAGCACCAACTTCATTTGGATTATGTGCATCAGCCTTAGGTCTAGTAACGCTTTCAACAGCTGCTTTTCTATCTTCAACAGTGACTTTTCTCATTTCACCATTTAATTCGAAATAAACTTCCCTAGTACCTTTAGCAGATAAATCACCAATTGCCATACATTTGACAATTAAAGTCTTACCTTGTTGGATGGAAACTGTAATTTCTTCATTTAATTTAGGTGGTGCTAACAAAAATCTTGTTGGCAAGACAGATAAATCACCATACTTGTCTTGAGTCTTTCTAAAAGCTTCATAAACTTTTGGATACATGTTATAAGAAGCAACATCACATTCAGTGATTTTATCAAAACGAGAAGATAATTCCTTTTTAATAGCTTTCAAATCAAATGGTTCCAATTCCAAACCTGGTCTACGGTTTAATTTTCTTCTCTTTCCATGCAAGACATTAGTTCTTAAAGGTTCTGGGAAACCACCGTATGGGATACCCATTAAACCTTCAAAGAAATCCAAGACCGAATCTGGGAAATCTAATTCAGAAGCTAATCTCTCAACATCTTCTTTACTCAATTTATTTGAGACCATAAATTGTGCCAAATCACCAACAACTTTAGAAGTTGGAGTAACTTTAACGATATCTCCAAGTAAACTGTTAGCTTCTTCATATGTTTTCTTGGTTTCTAACCATTTTTCACCTAAACCAACTTGTTGTGCCTGGAATAACAAATTGGTCAATTGACCACCTGGAATTTCATGTTGGTAAACTTCTGGATCAGGACCTTTCAAATCAGCTTCAAAAGGAGAGTATAATAATCTCATTTCAGCCCAGTAAGCATCTAATTCTCTAACAAACGATGCAGTAATGTTGGTATCAATTTCACCTTCTAATGAAGAAAGTAAAGCAGAGATTGATGGTTGAGAAGTTAATCCAGAAACTGAGTTTGTAGCAACGTCAACAACATCGGCACCTGCTTTAGCAGCTGCAGCCATTGAAGCAACACCAGTACCTGCTGAATCATGAGTATGTACATGAATTGGTAAATCTGGGTATTTAGCTCTGATAGAACCAATCAACTTAGTTGCTGCAGCTGGTTTCAAAGTACCAGCCATATCTTTAATACCCAAAAAGTGGGTACCCATCTCAACTATCTTATCGACAATCATTAAATAATAATCGAGATTATATTTCTTACCTGGTTGCAACATATCACCACTATAACAAACTGTGGATTCTACAACACCACCAGCCTTCTTAACGGCTTCAATACCAACTTTAAGTTGTTCTAAATCATTCAAAGCATCAAAGACTCTGAAGATATCGACACCAT
This sequence comes from Pachysolen tannophilus NRRL Y-2460, assembly GCA_001661245.1. Classification (NCBI taxonomy): domain Eukaryota; kingdom Fungi; phylum Ascomycota; class Pichiomycetes; order Alaninales; family Pachysolenaceae; genus Pachysolen; species Pachysolen tannophilus. The sequence goes on from KV454012.1 coordinate 925,378, forward strand.
TGTCCTTTGCTTGTTTTACAAAATGGTCAATAGCATTATCTGGCAAAGAAGAATAAGCAACACCATTTGCACCTCTCAATAACATTTGGAATGGAATGTTTGGTACTAATTTCTTCATCTTTCTTAATCTGACCCAAGGATCTTCATGTAAAAATCTCATCGCAACATCAAAAGTAGCACCACCCCAACATTCCAATGCAAAGGCTCCACTTAATGCATGAGCAGTAGTTGGAGCAATGTTCAATAAGTCAATAGTTCTAACTCTTGTGGCTAATAAAGATTGATGGGCATCTCTCCAAGTTGTATCCATGATCAAAGTACCTTTAAATTTACGAACTTCTTTAGCAAATTCAACTGGACCTTTTTCTAATAAGACATCTCTCCAACCTTTTGGTGGTGCCTTTTCGATATCAATTGGTGCACCAGTCTTAGGATCATGAAGAATTGGAATACTTGCTTCTTTATCCAATTTAGGTAAGCCAACTTGTCCTTTAATTGATGAACCATTGACAGCCAAATCACCCAAATATGCCAACAATTTCTGAGCTCTGTTTTGAGTGGTCATCATATCGAATAATGAAGGAGTATCATCAATAAAAGTAGTCCAACAATCACCATTAACAAAAGTCTCATGGGTTAATAATGATAACAAGAATGGAATATTTGTTTTGACACCTCTGATTCTAAATTCAACCAATGATCTAATCATCTTTCTTCTTGCAATTTCATAGGTAGAACCAGAACAAGAACATTTAACCAACATAGAATCGTAATGAGGTGAAATAATGGCACCTGCAAAACCATTACCACCATCTAATCTAACACCGTTACCACCTGCAGATCTGTAAACTTCAATTTTACCAGTATCCGGCAGAAAATTCTTTGAAGGATCTTCTGTTGTGATACGACATTGAATAGCAAAGCCTCTTGTTGTGATTTTATCTTGTAACAAACCCAATTGTTCCAATGAAGCACCTGCAGTTATTTGGATTTGAGCAGCAACAATATCAACACCAGTAATTTCTTCTGTAATTGTATGTTCAACTTGTATTCTTGGATTAATTTCAATAAAGTAATGTCTATTTTGTTTATCAACCAAGAATTCTGCAGTACCAGCATTTCTATAATTTGCAGATTTTGCTAATTTAACAGCATCAGCCAATATAGCATCTCTTACTTCAATTGGTAAAGTTTTTGCAGGAGCAATTTCAACAACTTTTTGATGTCTTCTTTGAACAGAACAATCTCTTTCGAAAAGATGAATAACATTACCATAACCATCAGCCAATAATTGGACTTCGATATGCTTTGGTTTATCTAAAAATCTTTCAATAAAACATGTACCATTACCGAAAGCAGTTCTAGCTTCAGATGTGGCTCTACGGAAAGCATCTTCTATATCTTCACCTTCTCTAACAACTCTCATACCTCTACCACCACCACCAAAAGCGGCCTTAATAATGACTGGATAACCATATTTAGCTACAAATTCGGAAGCTTCTTCAACGGTTTCAATTGGTCCTGGAGTACCTGGGACAACTGGAACATTATTTGCAATTGCCAAAGTTCTTGCACTGACTTTATCACCAACAGCGTCAATTACGTTATGAGGAGGACCAACCCATTTTATACCACTTGCTTCAACTTTTCTGGCAAATTCAGAATTTTCTGATAAAAACCCATAACCTGGATGAATCATATCAACATTATGTTTTTTGGCAATAGCAATAATCTCATCAATTGCAAGATAAGCTTGAACAGGAGAATATTGACCTCTTTTACCAATTGCATATGCTTCATCTGCTTTCAATCTATGCATTGACAATCTATCTTCATATGAATAAATTGCAACCGATTGCATAGATAATTCATGAGCAGTTCTAAAAATTCTTATTGGAATCTCACCTCTATTGGCAACCAAGATTTTTTTCATGGATCCCAATAACGATGAGTTTTTCCTCAAATCATTGAGTGTATTAACTTCTAAATCTTCAAGATCACTCATGCTGATAAATAATATAATACAATATATTAATTTTCTTCAATCCTCAAATTGATTAAGATATAACTGGGCGCTTAATTTCTAACAAAAAGAAAAAAAAAAAAAAAAAAAGTTTGGTTTTATTTCTTTTTTTTTTTCTTTCTTTTAAATTACGTTTACTCAGATATATCTTTTCTCAAACCGAAAAAATAATTAAGATAACTAATTATTAAAATAGCAATAATTATAATATCTAAGAATTGATTACTTTTATATATATATATATTTATCCCTTTAAACAAAACATAAAAGTGATCATGGGAAAGGAAAGAAAATTTTAACATGTATGAATCATAGTTTCTGCATACGATGGTTGGAAGAAACAATAAAAATAATAAGAGAAAAAAAGTAGTGCACAAGGCAGTTTATCTCAAATAATAAGAAATCTCCCGAAACTCATTGCAAAAGAATCCCTATTCTATTGGTCGGGGGCTATATTGTAGAGGTATATAATAGCTATATGTTGAGTTTCCGGTTTTAAGTCCCATTACCAAAATCACTCGAGTAGTTTAGTACAGTACAATACAGTACAGTACAGTACAGTAGTTGGTCATTTCGCAATTTCTGCATTCACTTACTCTACTCTTAATATTATTATTATACAGGTTAATTTTCTCTTACTTCTCATTAGATTTTTATTGGATGGGCGAAAAAAAAAAAAATTTTTAATATTGGTTCTCAATTACTAAGTACACTGTTGGTGTTAAGTTTTTAGTATTTTTTTTTCAAGTCTTTTACCAATTGAATTGATGGATTGCTATCTAGACTAGACTGATAAATAGATTATTATAAGAAAGCCATTACCCCAGGTTTTCTGGATTTCCCAGATCGAATGGGTGTGTGTTTACTTTATTGTTAACTGGGATTATGCCCGGGGGACCCAATGAACTCAAATAGTTTATTTCTTTATTTTTTATAATAGATTTTTTAAGAGAAGAAAAAAAAAAAAATTTAAAGTACTGTCCTAGAAATTACGGGTTCCGTGTCACTGATTTCTGGGGTAATTTTTGGCAGAGTATAAGTAAGTAAGTTCAATTGCAGTACTCTATTGTATTCAAATAACCCAAGAAACAACAATAGATTGAACTAATTTAGTCCCTAAGAAAGTTACGTAACCAACTAAATTACGTATCGATTATTAAGTTTATTAAGTTTATTACGTTTACTACGTTGCCCTTTCCCGTTTTCCCACTCCTCTTAAAAAAAAAAATTCTTAGAGTGACCTTGAAGAATTTGAAACACCGGCATTCTTTAATAAGGGTTTCTTATCATAAGAGCCGCCGCGCTGAGTTGATTTAAACTTTTTTTTTTTTTTTTTTTTTCAAAATTTAAGCGCCCTATAACAAAGCCTGTATTTAATATATATATAGATATATAATAATCTTTAAGCCCATTGGAGCGGATTTAAATGATTTTCTTGTTGTTGAAACCTGGGGAAACAAAGAAAGAACAAGTAAGTTATATGCGTGAATGTGCATTTATTTTAAAACCCCGGGCGAAATTTTGAATCGATAAATGAAAAATAAAAACAAATACTTAAAACAGCAATTAAAATCGTATTATCAACTAACTAACTAAATAAATAGATTACGATTATCTGTTACGAGTGTACGTTTACTTATATTCATTCAGTCATACTACATATTATTATCTTTTCTTCGTTTTTTTTCTTTTTTTCTTTTTTCGCTATTGTTGCTGGATTTTTCAAAAAGTAGATTGACCCAATACATGAGCAGCACTTTTAGCATCAACACTATTTACTTCTTCTTCATCTTCTAATCGCGCACTACCATCAGCTTCATTATTATTATTATTATTATTATTATTAGTTATATTATTAGCTGCGGTTAATTCATCAATAATATCTTCAACATTTTCAATATTTGAGATTTTATCGTCATCAATTACTCTTTTGGTTCTACCACTCCAATCATCTCCTTTAAAAGATTGTGATTTTGTTCTCTTTGCAATTTTTCCATCTGGATAATTTTCTCGACCTAATCTTGCAAGTCCACCTTTTATTGAACTAACATTTCTTAAATCATTACGTAAACTTTCTAATAATGATAATTTTTTCCTTTCATTTTCAATTGTCTTAATGGTTAATTTTTTAAAAACTTCTTTAACTTTTTTATCAAGAAATTCCAAATATTCTTTTTTTTCTAATAACATATTATACGTTGTTCTAACAAGTTGTTTATTTAATTTATTTTCAATTATTGTTGCAGCTTCTAATGCTCTTATTGCTTCATCAACTTTTAAAGGATCAATTATTGCTTTATTTTTTAATTTAGCAATTGTTGCATGTCTTTTCCTTGTTACTTCTTCTGCATTAATTAATTCTCTCATTAATAAATGACGATTTGTTAATGATTCTTTTATTATATAAGAATCATCAATCAATAAATTAAAAGTATCCAATAACATCGAATTAACCGTATGACTCTTAATTAAATCTAATTCATTAACTATACTTGAAGTTTTTGATAATTTTACCCACATTCGAGACATATCTTCACTTATCTCTACAGATTGTAAATCTTGTAATTTAGAACTATATTCAGCTTTTAATTGACATAATTTTTTATCCAACCTATCAATATTTTCTAAATCTGTTTTAATTAATTGAGAATTAACATATACTGCTTTCATTAATGGTCGAAACTCAGCTAAATCTTGACATTCATCATATGGAGGTTGTAATTGTTTTAAAGTCTTTCTTCTTAACCCTGTAGCCATAACTATATTTGATGGTTTTGTCTTTGAAGGAGAATAATGGAAATCGTTATTTTCTAAAAATAATACAAATTCAGAATTATTAACCAAGATTGGATTAGAAGTTATACGATCAAACCAACTTTGAATCGCACTACCTAACGTTATCTTAAATTCATCAGAACCAAAGTTATAAAGCGTTGGTACAATAGGCAAAGCAGGAACAAAAACTTCAAGATTATTTATCTTTAAAAATTTATTAAATAAATCCAACTCTTTATAACTTCTTCTAACATCTTTATAAATCAGCTTCCTAAACCCATTTAATCCTTTAACTGTTGCATTCAATTTGAAAATTGGATTTTTAAAAGCATTTGAAACATTACCATTTTTTTCAATCTCTGCAACTTTGATTGTTAATGAAAACTTGGATTTATTATACCTTTCTGGAATATATTTTTTCAAATCAGCATCAGTAGGGAAACGATTCAATGGCGAGTCGTTATTTTCGTGATGCTGTTGCTGCTGTTGCTGCTGCTGTTGCTGCTGCTTATTCAAAGGTTCTTCTTCTCCAAAAGGCTGCCTTGGCGGTTGTGTACTAATGATACTACTGCCCACCGTTCCATATGCACCTATAGTACCTATCGCTGGACCACTTGCCGCTACCACGTTATCATCAGAAACACCTCTATCCCCATATTGGTCCTGATTCTCTTGTGAAAGTATACCGGAAGCAGATTGTTCAGCAAATGGATTATTATCAAAATCATCTGGATCGTAAGGTATAGATGAAGTCATAATTAAATTTTGTTTTCGTTTAATTATATATATTTAAATTTTTAAAAATTTATAAAAAAAAGAACAACAAATTTTTTTAATTTAATCAATCCAAAAAAATTCAAATTCAATGTTTGAAAAAAAAATTTATAAAATTTTTAATCAAACTTTTTTACTTCTTCCATCAATTAAAGAAGATAGATACAAAAAGTATAAGATAAAACTTTCCAAATCTATTTAATCCATTTAAACCAATTAGTAAAAATTTCAACTGATACGTAGATTATAAAATAAAACTAAAAAAAAATCAAAAACGGAGAAGATGTTTTAAACAAATCTCCTTAACGGAGGATCTTGGAAACCAAAATGGAGAAGTTTGGGTTTCCGGAAAAGAAATTTTATAATTTTTTTTTGTTTTTGTTTTTGTTTTTTTTTACTTAAATTTATTTCTTCTAACAAAGGCTAAATAAACTAGGCTAAACTAGTTATTAGAAAACCAGTTACTGTGTTTATCTAATTAGAGCCATTTAGTTTTAGAGTTTGGGCCTGTTATTTGATCAAGATGAGTGGGAAACGAATGGTTTTAAATCCAGAAAATAGCAATGAGGTAGCTATTAAAGGTGTGATATTTGATATGGATGGAACTTTGTGCTTACCTCAAGTAAGTAAATTATTTTTTAATTCTTATATATACTTATTTTTTGAAATTCAACTAACATTGTATTTTAATTTATATATAGCCATGGATGTTTAGTATGTAAATATTTGCAAAATGATGATTGTTGAATATCTTGGAAAAAGCTTTCTAACACATTATACTTTTAATAAATATATAGAGATGATGAGACAAGCTCTCAAGATAGAAGGGTTACCAATTGATATTTTAGATTATATTGATTCATTGTCTGAAGATGAAAAGATCATTGCAAATAAAGCATTACTGGATATTGAAGCAAAAGCAATGATTGAACAAGTTCCTCAACCTGGGCTTGAGGATTTGATGAAATTTTTACATGAAAATGATTTACCAAAGACAATTTGTACAAGAAATTTAATTGAACCTGTGAATCACTTGGTATCTAAATTTTTACCTTCTGAGATTCAATTACAAGATCCAATTATAACAAGATCTTACTCTCCTCCAAAGCCATCGGCAAAACCATTATTACATATAATCGAATCTTGGGGTTTAAAACCAGAAAATGTAATAATGGTTGGTGATTCTAGTGATGATATGATGGCTGGTTTAAATGCAGGTTGTAGTGTTATACTAATTGAACATGAAAACAATATTTATTTGAAAAAATCATTGAAAGAAATTGACGTTGCTGTAAATCGGTAAGTTTAAAAATTTTTTTTTGATTTTGTTGTTTCTGGTAGAAAGCAACTAAAAAAGAAAAAAAAAAAGAAATCTATATTAACTATTGATTATATATTTAGACTCGACGATATTATTGACTTGATTAAAAATGGATATGCATTAGCCGATAAATCCCAATACGACCCAGCTAAAATATTAAATCGGTATCATTAGTTTCTCAAGATTGTAGATTATCTAGACTTCAGCTTATAGATGCTGATTATTTTTTTTTTTTTTTTATTCTTATAATCGATACAGACTCTATTATTACCTCAAAATAAAATCACCAGCCTTGGTTATATACTTAACACCTTTGTACGGTTTTACATTCTCACCTAAACCTTTGGCACTTAAAATTTGCAAAGAATTCACTTTCATACCACTTGCTAAAGTACCTTTGTTTGAATAATTCAATTGAATATATTTTGGTGCAATAATATTAACTTTTTTTGACTTAGTATTTGTACTCCATGTATGTTCAGTTTCACCATTCTGTCTAGAGTTTCCTGATAAAGTTGAAGAGGAATCCGGAAATGAATCATTTTGGACATCCCCATTAGAGATAACTCCACGCAATATAGGAGAAACTCCAAATGAAAGATTTTTATCTAAAATCCATTTATAGTTATCATTAGAAACTTTCAATAAATCTCCATGTGTCAACTTTAATGATCTAATGTTAAAATTTGTATCAGAATCTTGTTTTCCATCATTATCGGCTCCACAAAAAATATCAATTTTTAAATTATCTATAGCTTTGACTTGTTTGGACATTGATATATTTAATCTAATTTCAAATTCATCTTGATTGTTTCCTAGCCCTGTCCTAAAATCAACACTAACCAAGCCCAAATATTTTAAAATTTCTCTAGTATTTCTACCATAAACTTCATTATTGAGAAGATCTATTTCATATTCCAGTAGAGTGGATTTACCATCTGGAGGAATAAATGACAATACCCCATTTTTATTTAACCATTTATCGATTCTAATACAAGGATGGAAAGAAGGAACTCCCAAATCGTGTCTACCAACATCTAATACCAATTCCAAATCGGGTATTCCAGAAAGATGAGAAGTGAATTCAATCTTCCCGTTAATTCTAGCTACTATAGGTTTGGCTTCTGAATAAGAATAATCCACAGCAGTACTATAAAAAGCCGATGACCTGTTGTTTAATGTTTTTCGTGTAGTATTTTTATTTGAGCGTGATGGAGGTATAATAATATTTATAATTTCCACTAAATCGACAAACATTTCATTATTTGTATATTTAACATTGGATTTCCTCCATGGAATCTTATTATTATTTTCAGACAAGGATGCATAAGATTGTCCTTGCTGATTGTAACCTCTTGACATGACTGAACTAACAGAAGTTGATGAGCTTGTAGTATTGGTGCCTTGAGATAATTTTTTTGTTGAAGTTAATAATTTATCCAATAATGATTTATTCGGCATTAATTCTCTTATCTGATTTAAATCAGTAATATAAGGATATTCATAATCAACCATATTCTGTAATATTAAATTCAAAACTTCAAAGTTAGATTTGAGCTTATTAGCAGATAAAGGATTGGAAATACAACTGCCCATAACAGTGATCAATTGCTTGAAAAAATCATGATAAATTAATGGGTTATATGCAACAAATGGTTTATCATCTTTCAATTCATCTTTTGTTAAATCACTTGCATTTTTAGATTCTTGCTCATCATGTGAACTATTATTAGCCTTGGTATTTTCTATAGAATCCTCATCGACTTTTTCAGTTTCATTATCTCTGAATTGTTCGTAATCATTTCCATCAATTTCATCAATTTCATCGTCCTCTTCCTCCTCATCTACTTCTTCATCATCTTCCCCCTCAGTTTCAGTTTCATTCTCACTCTCAGTCTCAGTTTCTGTATCGCTTCCATCTTCGGAGCTAGTATAAATATAAATATTTTCCTTCTTTAAATAATTTTCACCAACAATGTAAAAAGTCATATCGTGATAAGGATATGTTGTCAGTATAGTCTTTGAATCAATTTCCACAATTGGTTCCAAACCATCATCATTACCACTCTGTGATATCAATTTTTCTGAAACTCTTTGAAACCTTACCGAATCCAATTTCGAAATGATGTAATCGAAATTGGGTGTCGCAGGCGATAATAAATACTGGAAAATCAAATTACTAAAATACAAAAAAAAAATTTATAAAAGGTTAATAACAATTAATTTTAATTTTTAAAATTATCAACAAACTAAAATACAAACCTTTTATCATCAGTAATATATATTGCTTCAATAAAACCCATCTCATCAGTCCATCTATAATCTATAACAACTTTTCCTCTAAAATTGAATTCATAAACTAAATTACATAATATATATATCAACAAGTTTAATACTTCTTCTTCTTCACAATACAAAACGTCGTTGAGTTCAATTAAAAGCAAAAGTGCACGACCAACCAAGTTTTTGAACTATTCTTTTTGAAAAGATGAAGAAGATGAAGAAGAAGAAGAAGATATCTTTTAACAAAAGGTTAACCCAACAATGATCAACCAAAGTTAGACTAGTTCTACTAATTGCTACAATAATTGATTTTGAAACTAAAAGACCATTCATTATTATGTTTTATTATATAGTTTTTATAAAATTAAGTTGAGCATCCCAAGAGTTGTTAAATATGAAAAAGAAATAGAAAAAAGAAGAAAAAAAAGTGTAAGAAAACATTAAATATAATTAACATTGTAAAAACCTTTTTAAATGATTGGATAATCTTTGTAAAGCTCAAATTATCACCTTTTAACAATAAATTCATGAATTGCTAGAAACTGCTGACACACACACACACACACTTTAATTTTTTTTTTTTTTGTAAGAAAACAGTAACTAGTATTTATGAATTTTTTGTTAAAAAAAATGTTAAATTGAACTCTTGCAAAAAACCATCCAAACATCCAAGAAGACCAAACAATGATATAAATCAGAATTAAGTGTATGTATTAAATTGTTGTTATTTTTTTGTTTTTCTTTTGAACCAAAAATATGAAAAAGCAAGCTGAAGAGTGAAAAAAAACAAACTAAAAGAAATAATTTTAAACCTTTCTCAGAGAAGATGAATTTCCACTTGCACTGCCTGTTTCTCCATCAACGTCCCCAGTATGAGCAACTTCTACATCGTATACGCTTTGGCTTCCAGTATCTTCATTGTCATCATTATCATTGACACTGACATTAAGATCTTCAACAACAAGTTTTTCAATACCATGAACTTCAGCCATACCGTAAATACCAATGACTACACAACCAACAATACCTGTTATACAAGAAAAGACCAATGCAACAATACCTCTAGCAGTGAAACCAGCTGGTAAATCTTTACATTGAACATTTTGACCAGTCAAATCCAAATAGTCCTCTGTGTTACCAGCGGCATTACCAGCAGTTGGAACACCAGCAGCTTCACAAGCTGACAAGTAACTATCTGACAAAGATTGGTTAGCTTGAATACTTAATGGATCTTCAATCAAGGTGATTGCCAAACCTTGAATTAAATGCCATTCAATGTGACAATGGAAGAACCAAACACCTGGGTTATCAGCCTTAAATCTAATGACAAAGTAAGATTGAGGTTTAACGTAAAAAGTATCACGTCTCATTGGGTATTGTGGCCATTCTGCATGATCTGATTCATTATATCCAACTGGAGAATCATCATCAGAAATAGATTCATGTCTTTCTAAAACTTGGAAAACATGACCATGTAAATGGAAAGGATGTTTACCAGTATCTTGGTTATTAACAACAATTTGAACAATTTCATCTTTTTGTAAAACATAAGCATGAGTATTTGTACCATAAACAATTTGATTAGTAGCTTCTTCACCTGCAGTGAAAACGGTAGTTAATGTTGGAACTTTTGGAGAAGTATAAGTAATATTATTGAAAAAAGCATAGTTAATACCATTATCCAAGTTAGTCATAATAACATCAATGGTAATCAAGTAATCATAATCATCATAAATTTCAATTGCATCAACTGGTTCCAAATAGAAATCATCCATCATAGAGTCATAAGAATCAATATAAGATTGTTCAACAGCGCCATTGGAGCTATCATAAGACATTGTACTTGTATTATTCAAACTAATAACTGTATCTTCATTATCCAACATATCTTCATCCATCTTTTGCATGATGGCATAATTTTGAGATGTATCATCTTTAGTTGTGATCAATACGGTATAACGTTGAGCAGCAGTAATATAAAGTAAATCAGTAGTATTTGGTGTAACGTTAATACCATCAATTTGAACAACAGTCATATTATGATCTTCAATCCAGAAATATTGAGAAACAAAGAAACCAGTACTAATAATATTAAGTTTATATGTAGTATTAGGTTGAACATCCCAAGTACAATTATAAGAATCATTGAATAATAAAGTTTGAGGAATTGGTTCTGCACCTGTTGGATTATAAAGATTCAAGAAAGTAGCAATCAATGGGTCTGAAAGATCATGATACCATTCTGCAATAGTAACAGAAACTTCTTCATCATAAGTAAAAGGTTCTTCATCAGTATCATGAATGATAAATGCACCTCTAAATCCATCTGCATATTGACCTCTAGTATGTGAATGGTACCAATAAGCACCGGCTTGATCAGTAATAGTAAAATTATACAACATAGTTTCACCATCTGGAATTGGACATTGATTAACCATTTCTGGACCATCCATTTCATTCGAATTATGTTGGAAAATACCATGGAAATGTACTGTAGTATTATGATCACCCAATCCATTTGTCAAATAAAGTAAAACAGTATCTCCCTTATTGATATGAACTTGTGGCCATGGGAAAGTACCGTTACATGATACTACTGGTCTTTCAAAATACCCATCTGGATTAGCATCTGCCCAAGTAGCATTCCAATAAAGAGTATGAGTCTCTGCAGCTGCAAATCCCACAGCAGCACCTAAAACGGTCAATAATCTTTTAAAAAGCATTTTCAAATCAGGTTATTCAGAAAAGATTGAAAAGAAAAAAAAAAGAAAAGAAAAGAATTTGATAATAATATCAATAATACCCCTTTTCTTAAATTTTAGCTTCTTTTTTTTTTTTTTCTTTTTTCACCAACTTCCTGAAATGAGGATAAAATGCTCAAAGAAAAAGATACAAATGGTTTAAAAAAAAAAATGAGCAAAATAAAAAAAAAAAAAGAGAGATTATCTTTATTATATACAAACTTACTGGGATTATACCATATATATATATAGCAGGACTTTCTTGATGGATTAGATTAGCAGAAAAATTGGTACTTCAAAGACAAAATGAAAATTTTTTGAACTTTCCAAGTTTATATTCCGAGGGTAATTTATTCTAGTTTGTATTTATGCACAATGCAAACTTATGCATTTCGATTGGGCTTTATCTCTTTGATCAGGCCGAAAATAAATAATACTCTTTAAATTAATGGATGGTCAAATAGAAATTTACTAATACCGTTTGTTAGGTGGGTGCATTAAAAAGATTAAATAGATAGATAGATATAAACAATATAAAAAATAAGATGCTCAAAATTGGCAAAAAAAAAAATTCGATCTAATTAATGGTAAAAAAATGTTGATATATCAAAGCATTCTTAAGTTTCTTTTTTTATTTTTTTTTTTTTTTGTTTTTGGCCCACCTTCGCTAAAGTACGTAAAATGTTTTCCACATATCCATCCATCTCTCTCTGCTTTTTTTTTTTTTATTCATCGGCAGGCATGAACTAAAAGATATCGGCTAAAACATTTTTTGCTGAAGAATGAAAATTACACACAGTGGGAGTAGAGTAGAAGAATAAGAAGAATAAGAAAAATTTTTTTTTTTCTTTCTGTTTTTTTTTCTGTTTTCATTGTTTCTTTTCCTCTTGTTCTTCTTTCTTGCTCTGCTTTTAATGCTGTGATCATGTAGAAAACTAAGCATTTTTACATTTTAAAGCAAAAATAACGTCAAAATTTTTTTTTTTTTTCTTTTCATTGTATATATGCTAAGTAGTTTCCATCCAGAAAACCCGACCACAAGAATTTTTCAAAGTAGAACAATCTGTGTGTATGCCGCTTAAAAATCGTTTTGCTTAAGAATATGTAATTTAAAAAGAAAAAAAAATGTTAATTTTGAAATCTATTGTTTTACTTTTATACGGACGTCTACAAGCAAAAAAATCTGATTGGTTTCAAGCAAGAAAACCGCTGAAAAAATTTTTTTTTTCTAGGAATTATGTCCGTATTTATTATAGTAATTAATATTTTGGTATAAAACCTTAAAATGAAAAGAAAGAAAAAAATAATGCAGGGTAAGAAAATACAAAGAAATACTAGGATTTGATAATTTAAAAAAAATGGCCTTTTTTTTTTAAACCTATAATAAAAAAAAAAAAAAAAGAAACAACTACTTTAACGAGATTAGATCAATCAATTGAATGATAGTGTGATATTTTTTTTTTTAAATGGATTGATTATTTATTTAAAGAAAAATTTGTCTCAAGTATTGGATAATATAAATGTATAATAAACCATAAACCATAGACTACAGACCGAGGTCAGCTCGGATTCTACATAGCATATTTATATATATATATATATATATGTATGACAAAACCGAGGGTGTATACATAGTAACCTTCTTTGCTTTAACCGACCTTGGTCGGAAACTCCAACTTCGACGCCGATGCTCTGTTTCCTCTTTAAGAATTTTTTTTTTTTTTCATAAAAAAAGAAAAAAAAAAGAAAGAAAAAACTTTGTAGAAAAGCGCACGACAAATGTGTTTTTTTTTGTTTCTATTTTTGTAAAATTGAGCGTACGTGAACGACTGTTTATTTTTTTTTCCTTTTATTAAAAAATTGCTTGCGATCATGTTTTAGATGGAAGAAACGTTTAAATAAAAATGAATAAATGAGTAAAAAGTACTACTGATTTAGTATATACTTAATAAGAAGTGATACTTAAAAAAGGTAAAGATCAAATATATCATATATATTATGATTTTTTTTTGGAATAGACCTTAGACCTTAATTAGAGATCTTTTTTTTTTTTTTTTTTTTGTTTTGTTTGTTTAACAAAGAGATGTCATTGTTGGTGCGTGGCAGCAGACAAAGAAGTAAAAAATTGTTTTTGATCAAGAGACTCTATTGGCTTGTTAAAAATCAACAAACGGGTCAGGATAATATGGCGGTTTCTTTTTCTTTTTCCAATACTAGAATGCTGTTATTGACATCATCGGTGTCGTTGGTCCCGATACTGAGGAGGTGGGCTTCTTCCTCATCTACAAGACAAGAAGATATAGTGAAGTCAGTGGTAGCGGGCGCGTCACGTGATCGAGGAAATGAATTTAATAGAAATGAATCTACTAATACTACAAATAATATTATTACTTCTAAATCAAAATCTTCTTCATTGGTTACATCAACAACTAAAACTACTAGTACTAGTACTAGTATTACTACACATACAACCACAACTACAAAGACTACTGCTACTCATCATTCATATAGAAGATCAACAGCTCCAAGTGGTGTTCCCTTGACAAAAATTTTATCCAATTCATTTCCATTGTCGTTAAAGGAAAGTTTTAAAGATTATTTGGATCGTAAAAATCTTGAAGAATTTCAAAAAAATTTATTATCTTCTTTATCATTTTATCCACAACTGGATCAATATCGTTATTCTAAAATTTTAAAAATTAAAATAGATAATAATGGTAATTATTTAAACGAATTTTGTATATATCCAAGAGGAAAATCTGAAAAAGATTTTAAAAATATTAAACATTTGATTTTAATTCATGGTTATGGTGCAGGTTTAGGTTTTTTCATTAATAACTTGACAGAAATTAGTAAATATGGTTCTTTAAATGATTGGTGTATCCATGCGATAGATTTGTTGGGATATGGTACATCTTCAAGACCAAAATTTCCTCATCATTTACAATATAGTGAATTGGAAACAGCTGAATCCTGGTTTACCAAATCTTTAAAAGCTTGGTTTGAAAAAAGAGGTTTAGATAATTTGAATTCAAATCAGATATTAGTATGTTCTCATTCTCTAGGAGCATATATTTCATGTGTCACAAATATGGAATATCCTCAACTTTTTAAAAAATTGATTTTAGTTTCTCCAGCAGGAATTTCTAAACCTGCTTCTCCACCAGTGATACCACAATGGTTCCATTACCTTTGGAATAAAAACGTTTCTCCTTTTGCTTTGGTCCGTTATACAGGTGCTCTTGGATCACTCTTTGTTAGTGGTTGGACTTCTAGAAGATTTGGTAAATTGAAAAATGCTAAACAAAGAGAATTGTTACATAAGTATTCATATGGGATATTTAACGCACCAGGTTCAGGAGAATATTTTTTAAACTATGTCTTGGCCCCAGGTGGTGTGCCTCGTAAACCTTTGATTGACAAGATTCATAAAATCCAATGCAACTTGACATGGTGTTATGGAGAAGATGATTGGATGGATTTAGTTGGTGGTAAAAGAGCAAGTGACATTGTCAATGAACGTACTAATTTTAAAAGTGAATATCATATTATCCCAGATTCTGGACATCATGTATATTTAGATAATATAAAAGCATTTAATTCACTAGTCATTGAGGAAATGAAATATTTTGAAAAAGATTTTGTTCCAAATTTGATTAAATCACGAGAAAAAGAAAAAGAAAAAGAAAAATTGGAAGCTGCAAATAGAATAGCTGAAAAGGCGAAAAACAATAACGATACATTAATCAGAGAACAGAAAAATGCGTATGCTTAGATAGATAGATTTATTTTAATATATATTTTTAGAGTTGATTAACTGTACTTTTTTTTTTTCAATAAATTTATTTGTAAATTACAATTACATTTTCAAAGCTTGATAAGACCGAGCTAAATGTTTGAATAGAAAAAAAATAATATATTTATTATATATATATATATATATTACTAGTGCATCATTCAACCTATATAAAAATAAAATAAAAAATGCTCCAAAATTAGTTTAAATTAACATTATAAAACAATAACTATACATCAAGAAGAAATAGCAAACAAACAACAGATCACATAATGGGCCTTAGATATAAAATCAATGCAGCGAGCGATAAATAAAAGNAAAAAAAAAAAAAACTAAGTATATAATATAATAATAACAATTCATCAAAAATAAATCAAACATTAAGCGATAAGTTAAGATAGAACTTAACCAAAATAACAAGGGTCAAAATTAATGTGGCACTTCAAGTTACAACAACAGAAAAAAACAGCCTTTAACCCCACAGAGATGACAAAACAGCTCAACAATTGGAATTTTTGATGTCTAATGTTCAGTGCTTGAATGCTCGAATGATTGAATGCTTAAATGCTTAAATGCCTATTGATTATGAGAGTAAAGAAGATCAACACGTTCTTTGCAGCTTTCCAAAATCTTTTTTCTTTGTAATTTTTGTGCACTGGAAACAAATCCATTTTGGGTGGTCCATTCTTCATCCAAGAGAACAACACCCAATAACAATTCAATACCTGTTAGACCTTGCTGTTTACCAGTTTCAACTAATGATTTATTGACAGCGCTCTCCAATTTTTCATTTACGACAGCAGTTGTCAATTCAAATTCACTTTCAGATTTACATATTCCCAATTGAACAGCCAACAGTTTTAAATTCAGTTCATGTGGAACCACAATACCAATTGGTTTAACTTTTGTTTGATCAGCATAACAACAAATATTTTGAACATACTTGTTTGAACGATAAACTGATTCTAATTTTTCTAATGCAATATATTCACCATTTAAAGTTTTAACCAAATTTTTCTTACGATCAATAACTTTTAACTGACCAGTTGAAGTCCATTCAGCAATATCACCTGTAGTGAACCAACCTTCATCATTAAATGCATTCTTTGTCTCTTCTTCATTTAAATAATATTCAGGTGTAACACATTTACCTCTAATCAGTACTTCACCTTGGTTATTTTTAGCAAAATAACCTGCATCAGGAACATCTAACAATTTAACGGTTATAGCACCTGTTAATGCACCTTGAACATCATATTCAAAATGTTCTGGAGGAGTGATTGTTGTATTAGCTGTAGTTTCAGTTAATCCATAACCCAATAACATTGGTGCAATTAAAGTACTAACAAATCTTTGGGTATCACCTGAAATTGGAGAACCACCATTCATTATAACATGTAAATGTCCACCAGTTGCTTGTTTTACTTTTTTAAAAATTAATGAATCTAATATAAATGTACCTGGAATTTTATAATTTTTCATTGCAATTTTTGATTTATAAGCAGCCCAAAAAATTTTTTGAGTTAATGGAGGTTGTTTTTCAATTTGAGCAATAATACCCTTTTTAACAGTTTCCCAAACTGCAGCAACACCAACCATTGCATGAGGTTTAAATTCTTTCATATCACCTAAACAATTTTTACAAGATGCTTCAGATAATGTTTTAACATTTGCGTAACCCAATGTAGCACCCCACCATAATGTAATTAATTCAACAGCCAATTCAAAAATATGAGCTAATGGTAAGAAAGCAATAACTCTTTCACCAGGTTTAACTAAATTTCTATCAGCAATTAAAGAAAGACCTCCAACACCTGCTAAAATATTTTCATGATTTAATACAACACCTTTTGGTGTTCCTGTTGAACCAGAAGTATACATAATACATGATAAATCTGAAGGTTTTGGAGGATGAACATCAATTTCAGCAAAATTTTCTTCACCTAATTTAATGACATCATCAAAAGATACTATAGTAATATCTGGTCTTAATTTTTGAATTTTTTCAATTGCTAATTTAGCATTTTTATAAATTTTACCACCATACCTAGTATCTGATTCTATAACAGGTTCATTATGAATAATAAATTTCACATTTTTTGCTTCTTTTAAAGGATTAACTAATTTAGTTAATAAATCATTATCAACAAATATAGCAGCAGATTCTGTTTGTACTAATGAATGAGTTAAACCTTTTTCACCTAAAGTATCATAAGCAGTAACTACTGGAATTGCTTGTGATTGAGCTGCTAAAAAAGATTGCATCCATTTTGCAGATGTTGAAGCAAAAATATGTAATTTTTCAACATTATTTGGTTTTAAACCTAATTTAATTAAACCTTTACCATAAGTTATAATTAAATTTTTTAATTTTTTATAATTAATATAATTATAATGACCATATTCATAAAAAACCCAATTTTTTTCAACTTCAACCATTTTTCCTTCAACCATTTTATTAACCATTTTAACTTCTTCATGTAATTCAATTAAAGATCTTGTACCCATCAGTTTTTGTTCAGGATATCTATCAGCACATTCCAAGAAAAAATCATAAATAGTAGTAGCTTTAGAATCAATAGGTTTTTCTATAGCACCATCTTTAGCCTTATAATATCTTCTTGGTGCAGTTTCACCTTCTCTAGCTTCACCAACTGGAACATTGATTAAAAACACCATTTCCAATATATATTTTGATTAAAAAATTACAAAAACTTAAAAACAAAAAAAACCTTTTTCCAATTAAATCTTAAGTTAATAATAAAATTGTCCAAATGCAAAAAAAAGAAAAAGAAAATTTAAAAAGAGATTTCTTATTTTTTATATTATATATATTTATATATATTTTTTCTTTTGTTATAAAATTAAATATTAATAATAATAATAATTATTTGAATAAAAAAATTGATTCAAATTTTAAAAAGGAACATTTGCCTCCAGAATTAATTAATTTAATTATTAATTAATTAATAAAATATATTTATTTATTTCTTTATTTATTTCCCTCTTTTCCTTTCTTTCCATTGAGCAAGTCTTCAATTTTACCAACAAATTTTTTTCTTTTTTTTTTTTTTTTTTTTTTTCTTTTTTTTTTGTTTTTTTGCTCAATGGTTACATGAAAATGTACATCTTTGAATAGGTATTGGATATTGGTGTTGTTATTGTCTTATCTTGTACATTTTCCTTTTAAGAAAACTCAGACATTTTATTAAGATTAAGAGTAAAATATAACCTAAGCGAGAGACTAAAAGAATCAATTAAGAAATCTTTTTAGTTACAAATAATTATTAACGGGTATCACTTAATTTATTATTTATTATTGTTTATTACCCCCATTTACTGTTATATCTAAAATTTGTTTTTCATTTATTATACTATACACACACAGATACTTGTAAAACACGCATATTTTTTTCTATTTTTTCTATTTTAGCGCCAATACAACCATTTTTCATAAAAGTTTATAATTACTCTAGTTTTACAGGTAGAACTTAAGCGCTATTAATACTAATATTAAAAAATTTTATTTTTCATTTTTATGTTGTTAAAAAACGGGTTTTAAAACCTCATCGAGTGTTCCTTAAGCTAGTTTGTTCTGGTCATTTTTCAAATTTTTTTATTTTTTTTAGTACTTTAACTCCTGCAGTGTTAAAAATTTAAAATTTAATTTGAAATTGTTTTTTTTTTTGTTGGGTAAAAATGGTAGTTACGTAATTGTATCACGTAAGATGGTTAGGGGCTGTGGGAGGAAAATAGTACTAGTGGTAGTAGTGTGTAAGTGTAAATGTTTTAGTATAGGGGCTACAGCCCCTATACTAAAAATAGTAATTTTTTTTGGTTTTAGGGGCTGAAGGCAAAAGTGACAAAAAAATAAAGTTGACACAAGTGACATCAGAGAGAGACAGTGACATTTCTGGTGTGGGAAGTTGGTATTAAATATTTCTCGGATTAATCATACATAATACTGAAAAAGGAGTATTAATTATATATTAATTAACTTTTTTAATTTTTTTAATTTATTTTTTCCATATTATTGGCTGGTGAAGATGGGATTTTTTGGGTTAAGTAAATCTGAAGATTCAAGTTCGCAAATTCCTATGCGTTCTAAAAGAGAAAAATGTTGGGAATCAAGAGATTTATTTAACAAGTGTTTGGATAAATATAATATTGATAATCTGTTGGATAAAAATTCAATAAAAATAATTAATCAAAATTGTCTGGAAGAAGATAAACAATTTAATAAAGATTGTGCTGCCAGTTGGGTAGAGTATTTTAAAGGGAAAAGGTATGTGGAAATTAAAAAACTGAAAATGTTGGAGCAAGTAGAAATTGATAATGCTAAATTAAGAAATGATAATAATGAAAAATAAATAAAAGAAACACAACATAATTAAACCCATTTTACCTTTCATTTTTTTTTTTTTTTTTTTTTTCCCACTCTAATTACTAGACCCTATGCTTTCATTTATTTAAATCGACTAATTTCTTGTATATCCCGGTATAGAGCAATTAATAAAAAATTGCTTAATTTATATTTATTCTGTAATTAATTAAAATATAAAGAATTTTTTTTTTTTTTCATTTAATTTTTTTTACTTCCATATTCGAAATTCTTTTCATACCATCGTATCATTTGTATAGGTTTACTTCCAAAAACATGTTCATATTCACAAATTTCACATAAAGGTTTATTAATATTTTTTTCGGTAATTAAAGAAATTATTGATAAGGGAACGATTGATTTCAATTTTTTTTTCTTTTTCTGTTTCTTATCTTTATTTTGATCTAATTTAAATTTAACTTCATTTGAATCTTGTAATTCACAAAATTTAGAAAAATTTAAATCATTAATTTCTTCATCATAATTTCGTACTCCCAGTTCTAAATGATTTTCTGTCTTAATCATATATTTTTCTATATCTGATTTCAACAATCGTGGTATGGAACCTTCTTCTGAATCATCAACAACCCCTGGGAAGGGAGAAAACCCGTTAAATTCATCCGTACTTGCTCCATTTGAAACAATTATATTTCCAATCTCTTGTTCAGTCTCTTGTTCAACATTTGGTGTAAACCCACTAGCCAATCTAGCTATCAAATCAGCATTATTATCACTCAAATTCATGCTCTCTTTTATATCATTACAAGAAGCATATATAACTCTTCGATTCATCACAAACAATACTCATAAATCTACTATACTTCTATCCATTAAAAAAAAGAAAAAACTTATAGATTTTGTTTGTTATTTTAAAAAAATTTTGTTTTTTTGTTTTTTTTTTTTTCCTTCTTCTACTTATTTTTGGCCTCTTATATGCAGATAAGATCTAATTTTATATATTAATTATTAAAACAAAAGAAAAAAGGTAAAGGTATTAGGTATTTTTAAAAAATAAAGAAATGAAAAAAAAAAAACAAACAAATCAAATCAAAACAAAACAAGAGCTACTATATATTACTTCTAATCCAAATTTTCAGCCATCAAGTCTTCAGAAATGGCTTCACATCTATCACTAGTTACTTTTAATGCACATCCAATTGCCTTTTTGCTATCTTCAAAAATTACATCTGACATATCGAAATTACCCTTTTTTTTCCTAAGAACTGTAACAATATGATCAAATATTCCAGAAATGTGTACTATTACATTTGTCTTATCAGCTTCTGACAACATTACTGTCATGAAATCTTCTAACAGTTCGTCATTAGAAGCCAAGTTTTTAACACTTGATTTTTCAACATTTTTAATTGGAACCTTGGTTTTAGTTTCTTTCTTTTCCAGAGGTTCTTCTTCTACTTTTTCTACTTTTGGCTTCTCCTGTTTTTCTGGGAGAGGAGTTTCATCTTCTTCATATGCGTAGTCATCAACTTCTGATCTTTTTTCTTCTTTCTTTTCTTCTATCTTCTCTTCTGGTTTTTCTTCCACCTTTTCTTCTTTCTTTTCTTCCACCTTTTCTTCTATTTTCTTTTCTTCAGGTTTTTCTTCTATCTTCTTTTCTTTCTTTTCATCTTTCTTTTCTTCTGACTTTTCTGCTTTCTTTTCCTCTTCTTTTTCTTGTAATACTGACTGTAGTGTTTGAGCTTCATTTTCAAAATCACTCTTCAACTTACCAGCACTATTTAAAAATCCCCATTGAGATATACTATTAGGAATTAATATACTCATTGACAGATCACATTCATTATATTTTTCATCACCAGCATAAGATAAAACTTTAATATTTAAATCTGTTGATGCACTAATATATTCTATATTATAAGTTTCTGATTTTAAATCTTTTGCTAATACCATTAAATGTGGTCTATACATTCTATTACCACATGAACAATCTTGAACATTTGTTCTTGGAAATGCAACATATAAATCTTGAGTCTTATAATATTCTGGTAAATGTTTTTTAACTAATAATCTTGGAATACGAACTAAATTAGTACCACCTCTTAATGAAGAACCTTCATTTCCTGAAATTGGGGATTTAAATACATATTTACAAATTCCAGAATCCATATCACATTCTAAAATTTCAAGTGGATCTAAACCATAAATAAAATGAATATTATTATCTTTACTAATTTCTTCAGTGAAAAATGGTACCCAATTTTTTTCTCTTTCTTTTGGTTCTGAATCTTCAATTTGTAATACAGTCATTTCACCTGTAAATGGTTTATAAATATGCATTCCTCTTTTACCATCTAATATACTACTAATTTGATTAAAAACAATTATAGGTTCTTCATCAACATGACCTTCATTGTTCATAAATTTTCTTACAATTACTCTTGGATCTTCAGGACCCATATTTTTTGGAGCTTCTTCAAAAGGTATCATTAATACATTTGGAAATTTTAAAATATAACCATTTGATTCAACATCAATTTTAAAATCTTTTAATTCATTCCAATTTTTATCAAAAATTTGAACATTACAATAACTAACAGTTGGAGATTCTCTTTTTTGACCAGGTTTTGCATAAATAACTCTACTAACAACAAAATGAACTTTATATTTTGAAAGCCAAACACTTGAACCTGCAAAACGATCCCATCTACGATCAATTATAAATTCTTTAGATTCTTGACTATAATCAGAAAAAGCATATTTAGCTCCAGGATAATTCATTTTTTTCAATCTATCTCTAATTGAATTTAAATCATCTTGAATTTTTTCCTTTTTTGAAACTTTAATATCACCATAACTTTTTAAACGACGACAATCATTTTTTGAATCTTGTTGACTAAAAGATGTAAACAGTGTCAATTGATGTGTTGAATAATCCAGATTTATCATTGAAAGAGAAAGAGCAGATTCAGATAAATTTGAAAAATCTCTTAAAAAATATAATGAATTTGAAATAAGAGATTTATATTGAACATAAAGTAAAATATTCAGTATTGCAAATAAAAAAGTTGTCAGGGCAAGTCTTTTATGTTTACTAGACTTCCTAACTAACCTTAAACTTAACCGACTTAAGGTCTTCATTGATAATAAATTTACCATAACAATATAGTATAATTAACAAAAAAGAGAAAAAAAATATTAAAAAAAAAAAAAAAAAAAGATTTTATATATATATATATATATATAAATAAATATGTATTATGAAATTCAGTTTATTTAAATTATCAGGGTTTATTTATTAAAAGATAATAATTTTTAACAAGCGGCAGGCAAAAGAAATAATAAAAAGAAAAAAAAAAGAAAATTTTACAAAGCCTTTTTCTTATTCAATAAGAGGAAGAGATAAAAAAAAAAAAAAAAAAAAAGAAAAAAGAATTTGGCGAGATCTTAAAAATTCCATTTCAATCAATTTTACTTAATACATGTAACTGCTGCTGCAACTGTTTCTGTTTTACTGTATGTAAAAAAAGTCAAAAAAAGTCAAAAAAAAAAAAAAAAAAATTTCTTTTTTTTATAAGTGAAAAATTTAAGAGAAAAAAAAAAAATTTACAGTTCAAATCTACAAAGTTTAAAATCAATCTATCTTCTTTATTGTCATTTGCGTGAAGTTAAAAGGGGAATGATGAAACGGAGAATGTATATTAGAAAAAAAAAAAAATAAAAATCAATTTTTATCATCAAGTCCACCTATTTTTCTTTTTCTATTTCTTTTGTTTTTAGTTAGTCTCGATGAGGTACTAATGATTATCAACTATAATTAAAACTTCTCGCTAATTAATGATAAAATAATATAATGGTATTGTGACCTTTTACCCAAGTAGTATATCTATTACTAAACTTGTGTTGATTGATTATACTACTAAATCTATGAATTTCATTAGTATTTTCACAACTTTTTTTCTTTTTTTTTCTTTTTTTCTTTTTTTTCTTTTTTGTTAGTTTCATATGCACACGTAGTTTATGCACAAGTAGTGTTGCTGGACTATAATTTGGAATCTAAATTTCTCTTTTTAAAGATAAAAGTGGAGCTACAATGCATTAATAGAAATTTTGCCAAGAATAAAGTTAAGAGTTACTAGTTTTTAAATAATTACTAGGATTTTTTTAAATAAATTATCAGTGTTTAACAATAATAAATATGTTTAAGAAAAAAAAAAAGTTTAATTAGTTAGTTAGTTAGTTAGTTAGTTAGTTTTATTATAGTTGAGATAAGCAGGAGTACAGTTATCAAATTGTTATTATTAATTTTTAATAGATGAATAGATTGTATATTTTATCATTTATGAATTTTCCATAAAGAAAAAAGAAAAAAAAAAAGAAACAACCTTTCTTTCAGATTGAATAAATGGGGTATTATGATTAGAGTTTAGTAGTGGAAAGGCTCCCCAAAGATATAAAAAAAATAAAGGAATTTTTTTTTAAAAAAAAATATAAAAAAAAAAATTAGCCCACCATTTTTATTTCAATTTTATTATCAAATCTTTTTTTTTTTTTTTTTTTCACGATTTATTCGTACCAAAAGAGTAATCACCAGATATCCAAGTATTAACTAAAGCTAATGAACTTTCTGGTTGATCATATGGAACCATGTGTCCACCACCATAAACTCTCATAAAGGTGAAAATATCGGAATTTTTAACTTTACCAGCTTCTTTACCATCAACCAGCCATGATTTAACTTTAGATGCTTGGAAAGAATCTGCTCCAGACCATGGTAAACTATTTGTCCAAGCTTGATTACCAAGCCAGTTACAAATAAAATCTTTATCACCTGCATAAATTAAAACTGGTAATCCACCATCTAATAATTCTGTAACTTTCTTAAAATAAGGTTTCATCCAATCACCTGCAAATACAAAATTTCTATTAACATCAAAATTACAAGATTCATAAGTATCAACTTCAACACCTAATTTTTCTTTTACATCCAGTTGATTTAAATAAGTATCAATATATTCTAAACCTTTATAACATAATGAAGAACCTTCACACATTTTTCTGATGTCATAAACATTTCTACCAGTTTTTTGATAAGGACCAATTTGTCCATTATTACAATAAATTGTTGCTGGAACACAGGCAAATGCTGAACCACTCTCATAACAACTTTCAATTAAAGATAAACATCTTGGTAAAGTATCCAACATACCTTCACATTCAGCAGGTTCTAAAACTGAATCAGCACCTGAACCTTCACCACATGCCATTGGTTCATAATAGTTATATTGAGTTAATGGATCAGTTAAACCATTACCAATCATTACTGATGATAAATTAAAATTTCTTTCAGTATGTTCTAAGATTTCTGCAGCAAATTGAGGAATATAATGACCAGCATAAGATTCACCAGCAATATGAAATGGTAATTCAGAATATTGTGGGAATTGTTTGAAAAATAATTGTAAAAAAGCATAAACATCCTTACCTGCAGCAACAGTATTACTGATGGAACTAGAACTATAAGAATAACCAACATTAACAGGCTGATCTAAAAAGATAACTGAAGCATTAGAATTCCATGAAGTAGGATTACGGATTGGTTTAATCTTGGAATCAATTGAAGAAGGACCCAATTCAAAAAATAATCCAGTCAATGAAGAACATCCTGGTCCACCATTTAACCACAAGATAATTGGATCATTTTTAGGATCATTTCTAGATTCAAAAAACCAAAAGAAAAAATGTTTATCTTCATCTTCAACATCTAAATAACCAGAATATTGAGTAACATCATCAACACCTAAATCTTTTGGAGTATTCTTAGCCCTCAATTGATAATTTGGTAATTCATTGTCTTGAATCTTATAATTCCAATTGTCATGCCTCTTTATATTGAACCTTGGTCTTGAAGCAAAATTTAATTGAGAAACTGCATCTGGGAAAAATAAAGTCATTTCAGACCAAACTTTTTTAAGTTCATCAGAGACAGAATCAACTGATTGACCCAAAGCATTAGCAGCATGGTCTAACAAACTCATATAGTCCGGATTCAGTTGCAGATGACCACCAACTTTATCGGCAACTTGATCGGCGTTTGATTTTTCAGCCTCGAGTTTCAAAGGTTGCTGCTGAATATCATTGATAAGATTCTCAATAGATATCCCATTGGCCAAAGCAGCAGCAGCTACCACGGTAGAAATAACAGTCGTAGATAATTTCATTTTCCTAATGATTGATTGATTGATTGATTGATTGAACTGTTGTATCTTTATCACCTTGTCTTTTTATTTCTTTGTCTCTATTATCAGTAATTTAATTGCCTGACACAAATACGATAATAACGGCGCTAATAACAGAGTAATAAAAACTTAGCAATTAATTAATTAACAAAAAAATTCAAATAATTTCTTTCCATATATATTATACAGATATCCTGATAGAATTTATCAAGTGTATCTAAATAAATATATATTGAATTTATTTGTTAAATATATATATAAATACAAATATATATATATAAATAAATTGTACGATGTAATTTAATATGTAAATAATTAAAAGATAACCATTTCGATAATAATAGTAGAAAAAAGCGACAAAAAGGGAAATGGCTCTAGCCTCCTGCCTATTCGGGGAAGCCAAAAGATTCCTAAAACGAAACTAACCAATTTACCCGGAGAAAAACATAGCAAGCAGCACAGAACAAGAACAGGAAGAAGAAACAAAAATAGAAAAACAAATTTCCGGATTGGGGAGAAAAAACAATTTCAAGGACGTGCACCAAGCTACTTAAAAGTACCAAAACGGAAAACAACATTTAAGAATGTTGTATCTCAATTAGTAAAACAAAACAAATATATATATATGTGGATATAAGTATGGATATGGATATATTTAGATATATATATATATGTGTGTGTGGATATATGCTTTGAGGCCTAGGCGCTAAGGTCGACAATGCATTTTGGTGATTTTCAGTCTATATGTTTGAGGACGCTGCTTCCATTATGTTCGGTGGTGAGTTCAGAAACGAGATTAGATGAGTACTTTGTCACCGGTACTCTTCCAGAGTGTTATGCGAGAGCAGTGGAATTATCGAATACGATGATTTATGAAGTTGGTAATGCGTTTATACATATACTGGGGATATTTGTTTGTTTTATTATTCTTTTCAATGTTAAGCGTAAATATACCGCTATAGCGCGTTCTGAGATGTTAATTTTTTTCTATCTTTTTGCTGCTTTGACAATTGCATCTTTATTGGTTGATTGTGGAGTATCTCCTCCTGGAACTTCAAGTTATGCTTACTTTGTGGCAGTACAAATTGGCTTGGTAGGAAGCTGTTGTTGGGCATTGATGGTAAATGGGTTCATATATTTTCAAATATGGGAAGATGGTACAACAAAATCACTTTTATTTTTAAGATTGACATCTTTTTTAATATTTGCTCTAGATTTTATAGTGGCATTTATAACTTTTAAAAGTTGGTCAAATGCTACTGTTATTAAGACACATACTACAATGTTATTTATTGTGATGTATATTATTAATTCTGCCTTTTTATTCATATTTGTTATATCCCAGGTAATCTTGGTTGTTACATCTTTAAACAATTTATGGGCATTAGGAGCAGTCTTATTAGGTTGCTTTTTTTTCATTGTTGGTCAAATTATTCTTTATGTGGGATCAGAACCCATTTGTAATTCTTCAAAACATTATATAGATGGATTGTTTTTTGCAACATTATTTAATGTTTTCAGTATAATGATGGTTTACAAATATTGGGACATGATTACAACTGAAGATTTGGAATTTAGTGTTGCTATTCAAGAAACTGGAATTGCTTGGAATGGTACCAATAATAACAATATTAAAAAACAAATGAAAGAATCTGTATTAACCAGAAGTGAGCTTGAATTCAAAAATAATGGAGAAATGAAAAACTTACTAGAAATATCATAAAATATAACATCCTTTAACTTTGGAAAGTTTGTAGTTTTCTTATTTAAATTCTTTTAATAAAATTAAGGTAAAAAGTAAAAGTAAAAGTAAGTAAAAGTGCAAAAAAAAAAAACAAAATAAAAAAATTTTAAAAACTATATTTTTTGCACCCATAAATATATATATATATATATCTATATATCGTTAATACAGCTAACTAATTTTCAAGCTAGAAACTAAATTAAATAACTAGCATTCAAATATTTTTCATGCGGTTGGGACCAGAGCAATTATCCAAATTGCAATCAAATCCTTCTTGTATAAGGAATGTTTGTATCTTGGCTCATGTTGACCATGGTAAAACATCATTATCTGATTCGTTGTTAGCGGCAAATGGAATCATATCGCAGAGAATGGCTGGGAAGGTGAGATACTTGGATTCAAGACCAGATGAACAATTGAGAGGGATAACAATGGAAAGTTCTGCAGTATCTTTATATTTCAGAGTATTAAAAAAAAATAAGGAAGATCCAAATTCTGAACCAGAAATTAGAGAACATTTGATCAACTTGATTGATTCACCGGGACATATTGATTTTTCTTCAGAAGTTTCTACTGCATCGAGATTATGTGATGGAGCTGTTATCTTAGTGGATGTGGTGGAAGGGGTGTGCTCACAAACTATTACTGTCTTGAGGCAGTCGTGGGTTGATAATTTAAAACCTATTTTGGTTTTAAACAAGATTGATAGATTAATAACAGAGTTAAAGTTGACACCTGCGGAAGCTTATTTACATCTTTCAAAAGTTATAGAGCAAGTAAACTCCATTATAGGTTCTTTCTTTGCAGGTGAAAGAATGCAAGAAAATTTACTTTGGAGAGAAAAATTGGAAAAATCATTAAATCAAGATGAAGAATATATTGAAAAAGATGATCAAGATATATACTTTTCACCAGAAAAAAATAATGTAATTTTTGCTTCAGCAATAGATGGATGGGGTTTTAATATATCTCAATTTTCTGCTTTTTATGAAAAAAAATTAGGAATGAAAAGAGAAAATTTACAAAAAGTATTATGGGGAGATTATTATCTTGATCCTAAAACCAAAAAAATTATTACTTCAAAAGGTTTAAAAGGTAGATCTTTAAAACCACTTTTTGTTTCATTTGTATTGGATAATATTTGGACAGTGTATGAAAATGCTTTGATAAATAAAAATTTAGAAAAATTAGAAAAAATCATTCAATCTCTTAATCTCAAGATATCTCAAAGGGACTTGAAATCTAGAGATACAAAATATTTATTGCAGTCAATATTTGGTCAGTGGTTACCTGTGTCAACTGCTGTATTAATAACGATAATCGAAAAATTACCATCACCTCTAGAATCTCAAAAGAGTCGTATACCTACTATTTTAAATACTGCGCCAGGTTCAGAACTTATAAATGAAGATTTAAAACAAGCAATGCTTCTGTGTGATAGGAACGGACTTACCAGTGCATATGTCTCAAAGATGGTCTCAATTCCAGAATCTGAATTACCTAAGAATCAGACAGTGGCTTTGACTGCGGATGAAATGATTGAAAGAGGTAGAGCAGCAAGGCTGGCAGCAGCAAAAGCTGCTGAAGCTGCAAGGAAATTTCAAGAAGAAAATTCCAAGAAAGATGATTTTGAAATTGTAGATAGTAATAATAACTTTGATGATCCTTTTGGTGAAGATATCTTTGAAACTGAGGAAGAAGATCAAGAAGAAGAAGAAGCGGAGTTAGCAAAGGAAGTGTTGATTGGTTATGCCCGTGTTTATAGTGGTTGTTTGAAAGTTGGCTCAGAGTTAACGGTTTTAGGACCTAAATATGACCCATTGAGACCAAACGAACATATCCATAAAGTTACCATTAGCGAACTCTACTTGTTGATGGGCAGAGAATTAATTGCTTTGAAAGAAGTTCCTGCAGGTAATATAGTTGGTATAGGTGGTCTAGCTGGGAAAGTATTAAAAAATGGTACATTAATTTCACCTGATATTACTGGGGTTAACTTAGCTGGTATAACTTTAAATGCACCTCCTATTGTGAAAGTTGCTTTAGAACCAGTGAACCCAACTCAAATGGACAAGTTAGAAAAAGGTTTACAGTTGCTTAATCTGGCAGATCCTTGTGCTCAGACTTTTCTTCAGGATACAGGAGAACATATTCTCGCTACAGCAGGTGAATTACACTTGGAAAGATGTTTGAAAGATTTGAGAGAGAGATTTGCCGGAATTGAAATATCTGTATCAAATCCTCTTATTCCTTATCGTGAAACAATTGTGTCTAAACCTGAAATGAACCCTCCTAAATTCCCAGAGCTAGGTAGAGGCTGCTCTGAATTAAAAATTGCAAATATATCTATCTTATTTAAAGTAAGACCTTTACCAAATTCAGTAACTGATTTCTTAATTGAAAACCAAAATACGATTCATTCTTTAATAAACAAAGTGGTAAAACTGAAATCTGAAGAAAATAGCAATCTTGAAAGTGGTGATGAAGATAGCGATGTTGTTGATGATGGAGTAGGAATTAATCCTGTTATAGCCGCAACTGATTTCAAAAAAAAATTACAAGAATTATTTAGTCAGGCAACCAACGAGAATAAAAAAGACCCATTTAACTGGGATGGATATGTTGATAAAATCACTTCTTTTGGACCGAAAAGAACTGGACCTAATATTTTATTTGATTTGAAAGAGCATACCCTTAGAAGAATTTTTCTGTCTTCAAACACTAAAAACTTTGAATTTGAAGATTCTATATTAAATGGGTTCCAGTTAGCCACATATGAAGGTCCTTTAGCACAAGAATTTGTTCAAGGTATTGCTGTATTCGTTGAAAAAATTGAAGTTATAAAAGATGAAGATTCCGAACAAAAAGATGAATTCAAAAATCTTGCTGGAAGAATTTTGACTTCTACAAGAGATTGTATCCACCGTGGGTTCTTAGATTGGTCTCCAAGATTAATGTTGGCAATGTATACATGTGATATTCAAACATCAGCAGAGGTCTTGGGTAAAGTTTATGCTGTTGTCCAAAAGAGAAGAGGACATATAATGTCCGAAGAAATGAAAGAAGGAACTCCATTTTTCACCATAGAAGCTAGAATTCCGGTTGTTGAAGCTTTTGGTTTCAGTGAGGATATAAGAAAGAAGACATCAGGTGCCGCAAGCCCCCAGTTAGTCTTTGCAGGATACGAAATCATCGATGAGGATCCATTCTGGGTACCTACAACTGTAGAAGAGTTGGAAGAGTTGGGTGAAATAGCGGATAAGGCTAATATTGCAAGAAAGTACATGAACGCTATCAGAAAACGGAAAGGTTTATTCGTGGATGAGAAAGTCATTCAAAATGCAGAGAAGCAAAGAACTTTAAAGAAAGACTAGTACTGGTCCCGTCCATGTTTATAGATGATTATAGTGTTTGATAGATTAATATATAAAACCCAACTGTTCCTGGATTTTGGTGTAGGATGTTTGCAAAGAAAGTTTTAAATAGAAAATTGGTAAACAAAACAAGTATTATTAAAATTAATAGATCTAACTAATACTAATTAATTTTTTATTTTTTAAATACTATTATTGAACGTGGTTAGAGCCTATATTATTCGATAAGAGAGATTGAGTCTAGAGATCTAGATCTAAGAAAGTAATTTGTTTTGTTTTGCTTCATTAATGACAGTTTTAGAAGTTGAATCAACAATAGATGAAAAGAGTCAAAATACAGGAATATGGGATCGTTTGTTGAAAACATTCAAAACTGATTCTCATTATGGTGTTTCATCTTTTTCTAAGAAGAAGGCGTTGCTTATTGTTGGTGGGACATCAGATCAACAGAAGATAATTATAGATAAGTTAAGGAGTTCAAGTAATAAGAATTCTTTGTTTTCTTCAAATAAATCCAAAAACAATTCTGCTGAGATTGCTAATGAATTTTCATTAGGGTATACATATATGCAATATTATTTGAAATTGAATGAGGATAGACGGCAGGAGGAGATAATTGGAGGAGATGATTTAATGTATAATGTATTAGATATTTATACCCTTTGTTCTACTGAAGGATTATATGGAGAAAAAGAGTTTGATTTTGAACATTATTTTAACTTGTTACAAATATTTAAAGAAAAAGAGTTTGAAGATTTATTAGTTTTACAACTTTTCAGTCTTGATGGTTATAATGAAAAAAATTTTGATGTTCAACAAATAGTTAATAGGATTATACCTTGGTGTAAATTGTTAAATGATGCTTTTAGTAAACAAATGAAAAATGATATTGTTAAAAAATGGTTTTATGAATCATTGTTAGAGTATTATCCAAATCCAACTAGTGCAATATTAAATAATGAGTCAAATATTCAAATAGAGGATCAAACTAAAGGAGAATGTGATTTCCCTATTGGATGTAATTACCTTTTAATGGTAACAGGAACAGAATTTTTAGATACATCAATGAATCCTTTATTATCTCAATTAGAAATAGACAAATTACAACAAATATTAAGAATGATTGTTTTAAAAGTTGGTGGAAGTTTTTGTTATTTACCAAATTTTACTAAAGATGAAATGATTTTCCCAATAATTAAATTATTAAATAAATTGTTGATTAATAATAGTAATGGTAAATTCAAAAGCAAAACTAAAATTGAACCAATAATAAACAATTTTTTAAATATTTTGATTCCTAGAGGTTGGGATACATGGGGTAAAATTAAAACATTAAATGAAAATATCGACTTGGATTTTTGGAATGAAGAATTTGAGAAATTAATACAAAAAACCCAAGAAACAGAAATTGATGAAAAGAAAAAAAATATTGTTTCAACGGGAAATGAAGATTTAATTAATGACAAATATCAAAATTTTTTGTTAAGTCAATATAAGAAACAGTTAGAACAAGACCAAAAATTGGCAATAGAAAAATCAAAAGGAATATCAAGACAAAATAATAACATTGAAAATGTCAAATCCATTTTGGATAATGAAAATGTCACTGAGACCCAAAGTTCCCTACAAAATTTCAGAAACCAGTTCCTAAGTGGTAGTAACTTTGATGATGACGATGAAGATGATGAATTCCTGAGATTGAAGACATCTGGAAATGAATCTGTTACTTCAACCTATTCTCAACCAGACATCTTAAACGAATTTTTGTCAGACATCTTGAGGAAAAAAAAAGGTATATAGCAGGTTATTTATAAACTTATATACAAATTCATTATACAATAGCATAGCAACCAATACAGCAAATCTTTCTTAAAATCACTGCTCAAGAACTTGATCAATAAAATGTTTGAAAAGATGGTATTTGGAAAGAATAAAGCTTTTCTTAGTAGTGTAAATATTTTTTTCATGAAAATACTAAAAAGAAAAGTGAAGTTTTAAAGATATCTATCTATCTATCTATCTCTTCTTCTTCTTCTTTAAAAAGAGAGAATTTTTGGTTTAATCTATTTGTTATTGATAGGACGATCAAGTAGACCAGTATTAGTTAATATTTCTATTCTTTATTATGGCTTCTCAGATTGATGATCAGTCAGTGGCGGGTGTTGCAGGGTTAGTTATCACAAGAGATGGTGGTGGTGAAAAACTTGCAGTAAAGAAAAATGGCGAAGTTTCAAAGATGAATAATAATAATAATAAAGAATCCAAGAGAAGAAGATCATCTTCACAACAGAGTAATAATACGCTGTTGAGAAAGCGTAAGTTTTTACAAAAACCAGAACTAAGGATAGATAAGAATTATTCTAAAAAAAAATTGGTATATCTGATTTAAGAGACTTGTTACTATACTTATTAACAGATACAAATGTTGTACCGAATTGGGTTAGTGCTATCAATAAAACAGCTATTCAAAGAGTTTTATTTTTGTTTGTTCCAGGTTTAACGGCAAATGATTTTGGATATGAAGATTTTATAAATGATATATCTCCAAAAATTGTGAATCCCATTGAGAAGTTAAGTTTTTTCAAAGAACAATTTGAATATGTTTTCCCTTTACAATCACCAGGTTCTAAAGATTCATTAGTAAGTTCATATAGTGCTTTAACAAATGTTCCATTAACCAAGAAGGAAAAGGAAAAATTGAAAAAACTGCAAAAAGAGATTAAATCTGATACAATACTTCCAGATTTAGTTATGAATTTGGAACAATTGATACAAAATAATTATCCAATACATCCTTTATCACCAAATATCACTGAAAAATTCAAAGAGCAAAATTTTTTAAAAGAAGGTTGGGTTGATACTATGGAATTTGATCATGAAGGGTCACATACTTTTGCACTAGATTGTGAAATGTGTGATGCAGCAATTGGTAAAGTCTTGACAAGAATTTCTTTGATTGATTTTAATAATAATGTAATAATGGATGAATTAGTTAAACCAAAGGAAGAAATTATAGATTATGTTACTCTGTATTCTGGTATTACTGAAGATATGTTGCGTGATGTTAATACTACGTTACATGATATACAACAAAAACTATTAAAAATAATTTCTACAAATGATATATTAATTGGACATTCTTTAGAAAGTGATTTAAATGTATTGAAATTGCGTCATCCATTGATAATAGATACAGCAATAATATATGATCATCCAAGAGGACCTCCTTCCAAGGCATCATTAAAATGGTTAACGAAAAAATTGTTAAATAAAGATATTCAAACAGGTATAAATGGTCATGATTCAATAGAAGATAGTAAAGCATGTATGGAATTAGTTAAATTAAAAGTATTAAATGGTATAAATTTTGGTAAAAATACATTTGATACTAGTTTATTTGATAAATTATCAGAAGTTTCAAACAATAATAAAAAATCTAAAAATTCAATTGTAATTGATTATTCTGCAATTAGAAATTCAATAAAATTGAATACAGAAGATAAAATCCAATGTTTTAATGATGATGAAGTTGTTGATAATATAATTAAGAATTGTGATCAATATGATTTAACAATTGCAAAATTGAGAGAATTGGAATTTGCTAAAAAATGGTCACCTCGTCCTAAAAATTTTGAATTAAAAAATAATGATGATAAGAATAATAATAATAATAATAATGATAATGAAGATGATTTTACAACAGAATATCAAGATTTGAATTTAAGATTAACAAAAATTTATAATAATTTACCTGAAAATACAGCTTTAATAGTTTGTTCAGGTAATGGAAATCCAATAAAGATGTTAGAATTACAAAAACTTAGAAATCGATTTAATAAAGAATATAAAACTAAAAATTGGGATGAAGTAGAAAGTAAATGGGAATTAAAAGATTCAGATAATTTGAAAAAGGCAACACTTATTGCTAGAGATTCATTATGTTTTTTAACTGTTAAACATAGTAATGATATACCTCTGACAGCTACATTAGATAAAGAATTAACAGTTGAATCTGAATATGATAATAAAGATTAGTAAAAAAACTATTATAAATATATTCCAAAACATTTAAAATGGTTTTTTTTTAAAAAAATATATATATTTATATAGATTTGTAAATATGTAAATGAAATTTAATAATACACAATTGGACTTACTCCATCTCAACGTC
The DNA here is from genome assembly GCA_001661245.1 of Pachysolen tannophilus NRRL Y-2460. Taxonomy (NCBI): domain Eukaryota; kingdom Fungi; phylum Ascomycota; class Pichiomycetes; order Alaninales; family Pachysolenaceae; genus Pachysolen; species Pachysolen tannophilus. The sequence continues at coordinate 960,958 of KV454012.1, forward strand.
TTCCTTTTCATTTTCATTTTCATTTTCATTTTCAGCAACTGATGGTGCTGATTCATTAGCTATTTCTTCAACTTTTACTTGTTTATCATCTTCTTCATCTTTATTGGTCAGCAATTTTTCTTCATCTTTCAAGTCTTGTTTCAAACTAGATTCATTAGAAGTATTATTTTCCTTATCCAGTTCATTTTCAAGTTTAGCTTTTTCTTCTTTTTCAACTTGTGCTTGACTACTTGAAAAACCTGCAAGCATATCTCCACCACCAACTGCTCCTCTTATATCTGCATCCGATAATCCTTTACCATTATTTTCAGCTTTTCTAGCTTCAGTAGTCTTTTCTTTCAACCCAGAATATGGATATTGTAACAAATCTAAAATATCTCCTTCTTCTTCAAGATCCACAACCAGATCTTTAGCATCAGGTAATTCATCAGTAAGAATCCAAGTTTTAATCTTTAAATCATATGAAGGTTGTGGAGTCCCAGCAGAAGTCGAAGTCTCTGTAGAATCAGCATTTGTAGATGGAACCGGCGTAGCAAAACTAAAATTACTATTCAAATTAGGCGTAGCTGAACTTTCAACTCTTTTTGGAGGTGAAACCCAATCTCTAATCCAATGTCTTTCACTAGAACCTGAATTCATCAAATTCACCAGCGAAAACGAATTGGCACTCCTAACCAACGATTGACCATAAAGACTGTGTCTAGCAGACATGATTAACCAACCTTATAGCAATATCCCCAAAAAAAAAAACAAAGATCAACTCTCTCCACTGATTAACCCTATAATACTGGCGGTTATATTGTTTATTAAAGCTATCAAATTGGACGACTTTTTTTTTTTTTGGTTATTTATTTTTTTTTTTTTTTGTATTATTATTATTTACTGGTTTAAAATAAATTAAAATGGTGGTGATGATAATTTTTAATTAAAAATTGATAATTTTAATTCATCGTTTTAATTAGGAATAGATCCATAATTTGGGAGTGTGGATTTTGGAGATGTCATTGTCTGATTCCAAAAGAGTCCATAAGGGGGCCAATAGTAATAATAATGGCGTTGGCGGTGGTGGTAGTAGTAGTGGTGGTAAGAATGGTGGTAGCGGTAATAGGAATGGGGAAAGTGTAAATGAAGATGCACTTTATGATACTGCTTTAACTGGTAATATATCGTTTAATGAGTTTGATGAGATGTTTCGGAAAAGTGAAACTGTTCATGCTGCTGATGCTATTGATTTCGAAGATGAAGATGAATTAGCGGAAGAGGATGATGAACTTGCTGAAGAAGAAGAAGAAGAAAAAGAAGAAAAAAAAGAAGAAGAAGAAGAAGAAGAGAAAAGTGATGATTTCATAAATGAATTAGAACAAGAAGGGTTAGAAGGAGTCAGCGCGTCCTCTGTGGCAAGTAACCAGGGTTTATTTGGAAATAATCTTGGTATGGACACAAAGGATGAACCAGATTTGACAGTAGGGAATAAACAGATTGGTGAAAGTGATTTAGAAGATGATGAACAGTATGAAGGTTCTCAAAACCATTTGGTAGAAGAAAAATTGAAACAAGAGAAATTAAGACAACAAAGGAGAAACCAAAAGCTTTTGAAAAGATATTTCCCAACTTTTAAAAAAAATTCTATTTTGAAAATGATTCCTTTATTTCTTTCTACTGAATATGGAGAATATAATTATCATAGACCTATGTTACCAGATGAACCATTGATTCCTACAACAATCAATTTTCTTGAAGTTGAACCTGATCAGCGGAAGGCTTTTTCAAGAAATGTAACAAAACCTGTTGTATGGAAGTATCAAAGTGGCAATCAAGCTCAATTACAATATCATCTGTCATCAACAAAGGCAGAACAGGATATAATAGAAATAAAGGAAACTGATTTAGATGTATTGATTCCACCAACACAAACACAGAGGCTTGAAAAACCTAAATTTGATGATTACGATAAAGATTTAATACTTTCTACATGTGATTGGAACGATGAAGAAATTATAAATGGTGGTAGTACAAGTGATGATACAATTGCCACTGGAAAAGAAATAAAATCACCAATTTTGAAAAAACGCAAAGTTAATAAATGGGATCACTATGACATTGATGATTGGATAGATGATGATGATATGTTATTTGAAGGTAGACTAAGCGTTAAATCGTTAAAATTACAATTAGATATGAATGATCCGAATTTATTATTTATTAAAAACAAATTATTAGAAAAGGAAAATGAAAATAAAGCTGTAATTCCGACAAATGAAAAATTATTAGAATTGAAATTTAATATTTCAAACGATAATGAATATAATGTACTAAGAGAAAATTATCAAACTAAAGTTAGATCAACCATTGGAAATTTATCTATTGATCACTCAATGCCTGCAATTAGATTACAATTCCCATATTATAAAGTTAGGATCGATTTGCGTAGTACAAGATTTTTCCATAGACCTCAATTTTATGTTAGACCAAACACATTGATACAATTTAGCAAAGTTAAAGCTAGAAAGCGCAAGAAGGATAAAGGTAAGACAATTCATGAATTGTATTCAAAATCTTCTGATTTAACTTTAGGAGATTCTGCAAATTTTTTCATGTTGGAATATAGTGAAGAATATCCTTTAGCATTATCAAATTTTGGTATGGGTTCAAAATTAATAAATTATTATAGGAAAAGAAACGAAGAAGATACTTCAAGACCAAAATTACCAGTAGGTGAAACACATGTTCTTGGTCCTCAAGATAGATCACCATTTTGGAATTTTGGTTTTGTTGAACCAGGAAATATTGTTCCAACATTATACAATAAAATGATAAGAGCACCTGTCTTTCAACACAATCCAAAAGAAACAGATTTTTTATTAATAAGAAGTTCTGGTGGTAACTCAAATAGTCAGAGATATTTTTTAAGAAGTATTAATCATGTTTTCACAGTTGGTCAATTGTTCCCAGTTGTTGATGTTCCTGCTCCTCATTCTCGTAAGGTTACTTCTACTTCAAAAAACAGATTAAAAATGATTGTTTACAGAGTCTTAAATAAAAATGATCAACATAGATTAGCAGTTAAGGATATTTCAGTTCATTTTCCTGATCAAAATGATATGCAAAATAGACAAAGATTAAAAGAATTTATGGAATATCAAAGAAGTGGTGATGACCAAGGTTTTTGGAAAGTTAAACAAGGAGAAAGTTTACCGAATTTTGAACAAATAAGAAATATGATAACACCAGAGGATATAACTTTGTTAGAGTCCATGGCAAGTGGTCTGCAATATTTGAAAGACTTGGAATATTATTACGGTGATGAAGAAGAACAGGAAAGACAAAGACAAAGAGAAAAGGAAAAATCTAATAACAATAACAAGAACATTGGAGAAGAAAGTATTGAAGAACAACTTGCTCCTTGGAATGTCTCTAGAAATTTTATCAATGCCACTCAAGGTAAAGCAATGTTACAGATACACGGTGAAGGTGATTTTACAGGAAGAGGTGAATCATTTTCCTATTTAAGAACGTCTATGAAAGGTGGTTTCAAAGGATCAAATGATACTGATTTTATTCCTGGCATGCCGGGAACTCCACCTCCACAAAAACCTGAGAAAAAAAGAGGTAAGAAGAAGGATAAAGAAGAAGAAAAATTGAAAGTAGGTCCTGGACATACTTATAATGTTGCAATGCAACAGAAAATGTATAATGAAGAAATTGCAAAAGTTTGGTATGCGCAAAGAAGAGCATTTAGTAAAGACACTTTTGGTTCCGAAGGCCAGAAAAAAAATAAGATTGAAGAAATACGTGATGAAGACTTGTTTGATACTATCAAAGAAGGTACTCCAGTTAATATTAAGAATCCAGAGCCTGCAAACAAACCGCAACGTAAATACTTGAAAATAACAAGAATGGTTAGAGATGAAAATGGTATACTTCAAAGAAAAGTGGAAATTGTAAAAGATATGGCAGTCATTAAAGCATATGTCCTGCATAAGATTAAGCAACAGGTAACATCATTGAATCCAGACTTATTAGCACCAACTAACGATGAAGAACAAAATCAAAGGATGAAGAAGGCATTGATGGAGCAATTGGAAAAATTGGAAAAATCTAAAGAAAGAAGGAAAAAGAAAGGCCCTCATAAGAGGAAGACATCCCAATCCCAGTCTCAATCTCAATCTCAATCTCAGTCGATGACACCTGAAGCCGAAGGTTTTTCAAATGGCGCTACTCCTGAATTTCCAGATAGAATTGCAGGAAAGGGCATCGGAAAGGGCAAGAGCACCATCAGAAGATGCAAAACTTGCGGAGCCCTAGGTCATATCAGGACAAACAAAAAAGCTTGTCCTATGTTTGGCAAAAACAAGAAAAAACGTATGAGTGAAACACCATTATTCAGTGGAGAAGATGCAGATTTTAGCAGTAGTATTGATCCTAATTTTGGTAACAATGATTTTTAGTTTTATGACACTTTTTTCTAAAATTGGTGATACATTTTAATTTGGCGGTTTTATGTAATATGTAATTTTAAAGTTATTAAAAAAAGATGAATTTTTATTACTGATCTATGATTGTAGAAGAAAATCAATGTGATAACTAAGTTACAGATTTTAAAAAAAAAAAGTGTAGGTTAGTTACATTTATATATTAATAATTATCAGATATCTACCATTAAATAATAATAATAATAATAATTATAATAATGAAATCCTAATTAAAATATCATTCAATCATTCTGCCAATAATGAATATTGATTTAGCAACGGACAATCTCCTCCTCTTTCTGGATCCAATCCATAATTATAGAAAAAACCTTCAGAAGTAACAACCATCACATGTAAAAATTTCTTCAGTGTTAAATCGGTATCCTCTCCGCTACTACTATTTGTGCTACTGTTTTCAAAAAAAGCAGTAGGTATTTTATCAACGGAGATTTCTTTACCTATTGCAACAACTGTTTTGGTATCTCTAGAAACAGGAACTTTACAAGAAGCAAAATGCCTATTTGGTTCCAATATTGAGGAAAATTTTGGAGGAAGATAATTCCCCCATTTTCCAATGACTTTTGTCCCTATAGATTGGGAAGTTCTTCGAAACAATCTTCCCATTGTCTTTCTTGAATTATCAATCAATGGTTCAACTTTGTCGGAAGAGTCCGCACTATTATAAGAGCCTAAAGAAGAATTTGATCGCCGCCTGGGCATCTTTGGTAATGCAACAACAACTTCTTGTTCATCCTCACTTTCACTTCCAGAAGATTCACTTGCGGCTGACAGTTTGTTGATGGAATCGCTTTGATTACTAATATTACTGTTATTAGCACTGGTATTATTATTATTATTATTATTATTATTATGATTATTCATATGGCTTTGGTTTTGTGATATAATTTGAGATTGCAATTGTAAAAGCTGTTGATGAGGATTTGGTATAGTCTTTGCAGCTTCATCTTCACCCAATCTGAATATATGAACTGTTTCTGTAGCTGAACTTGTAGCTAAAAATTTATTATCGCTACTAAATGATAATGAAAAAATTTTTGTTGGATAAGTTCCCCGCCTAAATTGATACAATTTAACTCCAGTTTCTACAGAGAAAACTCTAACAATTGTTCCTTTATCTGATGCAGTCAGTAACAAGAGACCATCATTACTCAATGCAATAGCAGCCAACTGGGTTTTATGAGCCTCAATGACAGACAAAGGTTGTAAAGTCTTTGCATTAAATATTATCACATCACCATTTCTAACAGGCGCTGATATATTATGTGATTGATTTGTATTTTCTATTGCTGTTACTTCCTGTGTATGTGGTTTTGGAGGTGATGGATAAGCCAAATAGTTATTTTCTGTTGATGGAGATAAAGCAATCAACCCATTAGGGTTAAGCGGGATCTCAATGGTATGTAATAATCTCATATTATTAATATCATAAATATAAATTGTTTGTTCCAATAATACAATCAACCTTTCACGATTCATCTTCACAGCTAATACAGCTGCTGGGAAAGTTAACTCACATATGACAGATTGCCTCTTAGTATTAATTACTCTTAAACGACGTGGAGATAAAGAAGGCTCATCTCCTAACCCAACAACAGCTATTAAAGAAGTACAAAATAACATTTGAACTATCCCTATACTACCATCATTCTTAGAATAACATTTCCCCAAAGGATCACAATTGAAAATCTTATACCCATGAGAATGACCCATAGATATACAACTAAAATCCTGATTAAACCCAATAAAATTAATCGAATCTGTTGTATTATTCGAATGGGATTGTAAAACTTCCGTTACTGCTTCCGAGGCAACATTGGCAACATTTAAAGCAACAGGATTTGTTGACATTGAATCCGTAACACTAAAATCCTGAATTAGGAACAATCTGGCAAGAAAAGACTCAATAAAGTCACCTGTCAATTCTTTCAACACTCACCTTATGAATTCAAATATAAATATATAAATATATATAAATATAAATATATTTATATATTTTATATATATAAATATTTCTCTATCTAAACCCTTTAAAGATACAATTAATAGAAAATACACAAACAAAAACGGAAAATTTTTCAAATTTCCTAAAACGGAAGTCGGACTTTTTTTAATTTCCAAAAATTTCCTAAAATCGAACTTTATTTCCGTTTTGGGAACTTTTTGGTATTTACAGAACTACCATTATGGCTTTTGGTGGTAATGGAAACAGTTGAATCCAACGACGACACCAAGTTTATAGCTATTAGTATAGTATAGTATAGTATAGTATAAATGGAGATGAATTGTAAGTCTACACAGTTTAAAAGTGTCAAGAAAAGTAAGTATAGTAAAAAAAAAAAAAANAAAAAAAGAAAAAGGTAGATGTACGTATATTACCA